>JAUCMT010000028.1:16869750-16880192 GCA_032357475.1 Enteromius thamalakanensis
TTAATTCCCATTAATTCCCGTTAATTCCCATGGAAAGTTTCCATCTTTGAAAATTCCGGGAATTTTGCAACCCTAATTCTTATTGCTAAAATAATTATAATTGTTTGACAAATAATACTTATTTTGACATTTGTTCAAATATTACATTTAACAAAGTGAGAAAAAGTCATCCAAATGTAAAACAGGGAAACGGAACATGCATATTTTTTTTTGCAAAAATGTGTTTAATCGTTAAAAATAAGATGCTAGGAATCTAGGACTGAAATGAAAGTATCAAAAGAAATATGATACTTTGCATTATATATTGTTTAAAACATTTTTTTTTTGACATTTGCAAAAATATTACATTCAACAGGAAAAAAAGTGGGAAGAAGCATAGGTTTTAAAAATGCAAAATTATGTTTAAAAGTAAAAATATTGGCATTATTGGGTATCGTGCACGTTTGTGTACTTTAATATTCATGCATGAAGTATTGAAAACATGCTTTTGGCCACATTTCTAATTTGTCCTCAACACAAACCTCTATTCACGGACTTAAATCTCGATTTGCTGTTTTATCAATTACAGATTGCATCTTTGGGTTAAGCGCTGCCGGTTTTCAGAGGTCATGGAAGAGCTGGTGAATTCTTGACAGATGACATTCGAGCCTCTAATAGGGACAGTTTGACGTACAGTAATAAAACGGGCTCCTGCGGTGAGACATGAATCAGGGCCACATGACGGATGTGCTCTGTCTTAACTATCATTTCCCAGCCTCACAACAGCCATGAGCTAATCAGCAAGTCCTCACAGGCCTCACTGTACAACAGACACGGATTAGAACAACAACATCATTCATTGTCACAAGCAGAAAACACTGCTCAGTAGCCAGGAATCAACACCAGCTCCTCATATGTCAACGCTGTTGGGCAGAAACATCCGGTTCCTCGCTCAATCTACAGTTGGGATTGTCGCCATGTCCTTCAACAGCAGTCTTCCAAGTGACTGTATAGCACGGTGGTTAAGACTCGAATCACGAACGCCGTTGCTGACTATGCCAAAAACACGAGCCGTCCTTGACACGGTTGTCTTCAGTTCTAATGATAGCGCATGCTTTTACAATGCCTAGCATAATTACAGAGCTGTGTACCTGAACGCGACCGGGAAGAGTTTGTGTTTCTCCATCTTTTAGAGAAGATGAGCCCTACCGTGAAGTTCGAACCACGACCTTTGACCTTCTCCCTGCGGGCGCTTGTTAAAGCGCTACACAGTTTCCTCAATGCGCAGATGCCTCTCAGCAGTGGTGCGGCCCACAGCTAATTCTCAGAGCAACTCCATTGGAATTCAATACAAGCAAGGCACATGGGAGAGCGATCCATGCTTTCCCCCGAATTAATTTCCTTCGTGAAATACAACTTCATTGAACAATCCTCCTCTCCGTTTCAGCTCGCTGATAGACATGATTTAGGCTGTTTATTTCTGATTGCATTAATCAAGCAATCACTTCATCTGTAATCACTGGCAGACATGCAAAGTCTGTCATTTGTTGTCTTATGTTTTATTTATACGGTTGCAGTTGTAAATCCATCTAGTTACTCTCATTCTCTCTCTCAATCTCTGTATGCAGAATTGCACAGCATAATCACACAAAGTAAGACCAACAACCATTTTTAAGCTGAAGTGTGTCATTTATGCACCAAACACAAAATAGTCATTCTTCAATTGGTATAATTTGCCATTGGGCGGGCAAACAGATAGCCCCTCCCCAAACGCATGCTATTGGTTGAGCCAGCGATAATTGGTCGAGATGTTTATTAATTAGGCCTAACTTATTAATTAAAGGGATAGTTCACCCAAATTAACATTCTGTAACGAGTTACTATCCCTTAAAGATTACGAAGCTGTATTTTTATGAACACAAAAGAAAAAATTATGAAAAATCCAACCGAGCAATTGCTGGTAGCCATTGACTTCCATTGGGGAATAAAATACTATGAAAGTCAATGGCTACCATTGGTTAACAACATTCTTCAAAATATCTTCTCTGAAAAAAGAAATTCAGACAGGCTCGAAACAACATGAGGATAAGTAAAGGATGTGAACAATACTGCCATTAAGTATAAAACATTTAGAAAATTCTGAAATTGCTATTAAATTTCACATATGATTACAAAAAATTGGCAAACACTGTACTAACCATGAAATATTGAAGCAGAAAGACTAAATATTTTTTCCTTGTAAAATGTATTCCAATAATCTTATATTTATTTATACCTTTGAAAAACCCTTTTATACAGTGTTGTTGTCTCTGCATATAAGCTGAACGACAAGACAGCATTTTAAAGTACTCAGAAATGACACACTCGAGTTCAGAGCTATAATATTCTTCCAGGTTTTAACTTGAACACAATTACTTCAGGCTCAACGATAATCACAAAGCAAACCGAGGCAATAAAATAAAGCAATCAACGGTTTAAGTCATAACAGCCTCCTAAACCAGACTGTCTCTTTAAATCACGCTGTTAAAGCAGCATTGCAAACAGACCCATTCACAGTCAATGGGATCTGCCTGACAGGGAAGTTTCCTCAAAATTGCAAGCGTGCAGTGAGCACCAGGTCTATGCTGACAGACCCAAAAACTCAAAGAGAAAGGAATCCGGTTAAATCTGTGACAGTGTTACCAGGTTTGCAGATAAAAAGCCCCAGAGTTTGTTTTAGCAGAGCTTTAGTCAGTTATTTGTGAAGAAAGCGGATCAGGGGCAACGTCAACCAGGATTATACAGGTCTATTACATTCGGCTTAAGGTTTCTGTCAAAATCTCTGCTGAGAGCAGTTCCACCCGGGCCTGCCAGAGGCTGGAAACTGAAGGAGGGACAGTGATCTCAGAATGGGATGGTTTAAACCAAGCTACCGGAAACAAACCTCAGTCCATACAAAAATAGAAAAAGTAATGAAAGATTAATCATTAATGAGCTAGAGGGTGACGATGAGAATGGTGAACGTAAAAATAATGACAAAGCAATGAATGGTGGATAATAAAATAATATAAATTCCAAGAGCCAATGCGAACTTTGCTCAAATGCTTGGATAAAGTAACAAATGATTTTCTTTTTCACAAGAACAAGACAAACAGGTTTAGCATAACCACAAAACATATCAAGGAAGCAAGGCATCCACGATGCACCTCAACAATGGTTCTTTAAAATATCTCTTAAGACCTTAAACTTGCAAAATACATTTCTACAGGGTTCAAACACTTCCTAAAGCAAAGATTTACATGACTTTTCCAGTCAAAACCAAACGAGCGCTGTTTCTAACTAATGCTGACTGAAGTGAAAAATTACATTGGCTTTGATTTAGCATGTAATCACTGATAACACTGACAGGATAGCATCATACAGAAAGACGTCATTGTTCACTTTTCCTGTACTAAAACTTTAAAAGGTAATTAGAATTGGCTAACAGCTCCAGATTTTAAATGAATGCCATGGCAAATAATACTTACGCCTCTAGCACAGTTATACTTAGACCAATGCTCTCATATGCTTCACTAAAGTCTGTGGAAACATTGTGATCTTAATGCAAAGCAAACGTTTTGATTCTTAAGCAAGCATGCCAAGATAATGCTTTTCAGTGAGTACCACTGTTACATTAGCAGAACATGATAAATGGGGGGATATAGGCTATAGCTGGATGAAAATAACTTCGTGGTCATTTCCCCAAGTAGTTAATGAGCATTTGATACAGTTAAGTCACATTTAAACTTGTACGTAATCAGTAGCTTATATTCGCAATTTATTACCTCAGTGAAAGACTCGCAAATATCAATCTTTCACCTCAAGTTTTTTTTTAAAGAAACTTTGCTGAAAATAGAAGATTCAGCTAGAATTATGTACCTGTGCAAACGTGTATAGCTGCGATAAAAAACACGAATCCAATAACTCTCCCCGTCATCGTTCAAATATTCGCGTTTAGGAAGCTGTAATCCGTCAAAAAATAAAAATAAAAATAAATTAAAAAAGATAAAAATATAAATCAGAGTTTTGTGCGTTCTTGATCCTTCATAATATCCAAATGCAATATATATCTTTTTTCCAGAATACTTGAGTGTTCCGCAAACTTGCTGATTTTTTTTTTCTTTAAAGGTCCCCGTTAATCTGATAGTAATCCAGTTTATTTGTATTCAAACACGCACTCCATGAGCTCAAAATGATTGCAAAGCTCGAAATCAATCGCAAAGAAGTTTAAAGAAACCGCGCAATATTTTGAAATGACCTCCAAAGGAATAATAATTCTGCAGGCGCAGAGTTGGTCACTTTGTATCCGCTGATCGCATCCCAAAAGATCCCACAGAAAGCCAGTGAAAAGCTAAAAACTCCAACTCTTTTCCAAAGTTCTGAATGTAATAAGGTCCCCAGCCTAGAGAGGCGACCAGTGTCACATCGTTCAGAAACAACGTGAATAAGTCATTTCGAACTCAGAAACTTCAGTTTCCATTGGAACAGCAGAAGCTGATGCTGAAGAATTTGCTGACTGAAGTCCATTGGATGTAGATCACTTCCACTTTTCCATTGCTTTGTAAATTCAAATGTAATTCCAATATTCCCCTTCTATTGTTTTTTCCTCTTCTTTCAGTTTTTCCCTCAGTGTTTCAATAATTGGATCTATGCATTGAGATCCCCCGTCACTTCGGGCTGAGGGGATTTGAAACAACGGTACTTCATTCAAACAGCATGAATAGTAAACGGCATGGTATGTCCCAGGCTCCCCCTACGAGGATTTAACAGTGGATTCTTCCTAGGGAGAATTAGCCTTAGTGTTGCCAGTTCCGCTTAAAATCGACTTGGCTTTAATTTATTTTTATTTATTTATTTTGACAAAGTCTGATCATAAAACGTGTAAAACGACTAACATTTAGTAATTAATAGTATATTATATCTGCTTGATTAAAAAAAAACTGTGAAATTTAACACATAAAAGAAATTAGATATCTAATAATAGGATGTTTACAAATTTACAAATGTAGTATAAAAAATATATATATATATATCACTGTATCAAACTGGGCAAAACAAACACAGAAGTACCCCATGCATGTTAAATACATAAATTAGCCATGTAATCTTAAATATTTTTGTAAAAGGACATATTACTGAAAAAATACTTTATTTAAAGGAGCATTTTAACGTAATGCAGTCCAATTTTGTATTCTATGCAAGTGTACGCTACAATAAAGCAGATATAAAATAAAATCAAGTACATTTCAAATATTTGTACGGTTTCTAGCGAGATCTGGCAACACTGAATAACCTCTTCAGCGGTTCCCTCAAGGTAAGGGTGTTTGATCAAACTTTAATGAATTTACATTTTAAAAGACATTCCCCGCTTTGGTGAAACAGAATAATTTGCTATTAATTATTTTAAAAGGTGACGCATTTATGTGGATTTACTGAGTAGTTTATTTGCATATCTACTGCAAAGGCTGGATTTAGATTGGTTCGCGTGCGTATTTTTTTTATCTACAAAATAGCATTTGTTGAACTCACATGCCTCTATTAAGGTAGTGGCTCGTTATTATTATATGTTTTATTCAAGAAAAGATCTTTAGAGGGAGTAACTGTACAGTCTGACAGGCGCGCCATACCTAACCCAACACCGCCCTCTGCTGGCCACTGCACCGCAGCCAATTTCAGAGCGGTATAATAGAATACGAAAAAAATACTTATAGAAACATAAGAAATATTTTTCTTATCTTAAAGATCGTTATAGTTATTATTATTAATGCCTGTATGCATGTTTTGTCCCTATACCTTATTTTCCTTTCCTGGCCCTCTTGAAATCATCACATAGCTGTCGCACACACATGCATTTCTTATCCACACTCACCTCAGCTCCAGTGAATTCACAAAATAGAATGTAATCAGATAAACCACCACAACAAATATTCATCTGAGCCATGATCTGGATTTGCTCAAGCAATGGGCTAAGAACTGTGAATGACTAAAATATGATTTGCAAATTAAATTGTTTTTAGATTCAAAGGTTTTTAACTTCACAATCCAAGATATTAACATTTAACATCTGAAACAAGTTCAGTGCAGTGTGTCTAATCTTTCCCCTGCCATCTAAAAACCCCATAATGAGATTTGTGATCTCACATGAATTCTATGTCACCATAGGCGTAATCTTATGGGGGGACAGGGGGACACGTCCCCCCCAATATTCAAATATTAAAAAAATGTGTGCATGCGCCAACACAAAAAATCCCATAGCTGTCCCCCCCAATGTGTGATGGACAATTTCGCCCTTGTATCTCACAGATTCTATCTCACACGTTTTCAACCTTCAGCACCAGTCCAGAGTCGTGTCAAAGAGCCTGATATACTGGTGGCTAAGGCAGTTTTATGTTGAGGAGACCAACATCCAAGCCAAACATCCATCCTTCACCTGTCCTCCAAGAACACGGAAGGACAGCCAAACTGCAATTCTCTGTTCCAGAACCCTCAAAAACAATAAAAACTGAGCTCATTGATTTAACATGTTGTTCATGTAAGCATTAAACCCTCATCAAAGCTTGACATTTCTTAGTAGCATGAGACTTTAAATCCGCGTACAAACATAAAACTCCAGGTCTAATGTCAGACACATGCATTTATGAACTTACTCTGGAAGACCTGGTAGCATTTATGCACCTTGCTGTTGTGATGATGAGGTGTTGCGGGGCCGTGATGGTCTCCTAATGAGCTTCTGAGTAGACGCTTACACCAATGGTTTGATGGGTTCCTGAGACTTGCATGGCGAGGAACTCCTGGAGTTCCTCCATGTTGGACGCCCTTCATGACGACCATCGCCAAAATAGAAACAACCAGAGTAACGGCCTCCATGGTGGCGATTATTTTAAGCTGGTAAATCAAACATCTACTTTAATGCATCAAATTTTGTTCATCAGATGACCTTCTGGGATCCAAGAGTAAAACACAATTCTCTAGATATTGTAATTCCAGACCAGTTTTTAATCCCAATCTTCCCAAAAACCAAAGAAACCTCCTCACTCCCTATCATGGATGCTTTATTTCTTATTTCACTTTTTTAATGAGCCAAGCTCAAACGGAGACACTATGGACAATATAGTCAGGGAGGGCCACTCCCCTTTTTCGGATTTCTCATAATAACCTTTATCCTGTTTGCTCTGTTTGATATTCAAAGCAAGGTTTGGTGGATGTTCTCTCTATTCTTGTGATGCCTCTGTGTGGGTAAGAGAAAAAGGGGTCCCTTTCGGACTCCATGCTGGGGCGTCTCTTTCAACGTGAACGGACCCCCCTCATCAACCCTGGGCTGTATCGGTATGGGGGCGAGGGTTTGACACACGCAGCGAGCGAAAGAGAAACACATTCCCTTTCCCCCTGACTAAGACTATTTTACGCCTCCTTTTCAAACAGCATCACCTAACAAAACAGCACAGGCTAAAACAAAAACATTCTCCAAGAACAATACTCCCCATAGAGAGAAGAAAGCTTGCTTTCCAAACATGAAAGAGGAAAATGTCACATTTTTATCTCATCGGGGGTGGGTGGGGGTGTTGGGAGTATTGCATCTTGGGATTTCATTCAGGAAAGCTTGGGCGAGATTTAAGGGGTGTTTTGCGGATTTGTTCGTTAACACTGTAATAACCAGCTTCAACTTTTTAAAAGAAGTAATACAGTTAGTAAGATCAGTGCATGTCTCTTTATCAGCTGAAACTTTAATTGCTCTCCCTCATGTCGTTCCAAACCCGGAAGACCTTTGTTCATCTTCAGAAAACAAATGAAGATATTTTTAAACAAATCTGAGAGCTCTCTGACCCTCTGTAGACAGGAATGTACCTACAATGTTTGCAGATCCAGAAACGTAGCATGGACATTGGAAAAATAGTTCATGTGACATCAGTGGTTCAATTGTAATTTTACGAAGCTACAAGAATACTTTTGAGTTACCAAGTTCCCCCTGAGTTACCGTCTTCTGCTATTTTGGAGAGTACCCAGATTAACCAGCATTTCTTCTGCCTAATGTTATCAGCGTTGTTTGTGTTCAGCTTGTGCACGATTACATTCTGGGGTACTCTCCAAAATGGCGGTAACCTTGGGGAGGTTATAAATTATGCATTAATTATAAATTATTTGATTATTGTTTTCTTTGTGCACAAAAGGTATGTCACATATCCCTGCTATGTTTCTGCTGTCTATGGAGGGTGTTCTAAAGATTAACAAAGGTCTTACGGGAACAACATATCAATTAGCGACAGAATTTTCATATCCCTTCAAAGCTACTCTATTCCAATATTATCCTCTTCCACTCCTACCAAAAACTTTTCAAATGTTGTCCTTGAGGACAAATTCATGTGTATCTACCAACAAAGTTACGGACTTATTTCCGTATATTTAAAATTCAATACACTAAGCTAATGCTTCCTTTTCACTCCAGGTGCTGAAAACAGATAAGATGCTCAAAAGAACAGAATTGAGTTTCCTAGCTTTTATAAAGATGCATTATAAAATGAATATCTTCTAACCCCCTGTGGTTGACATTTTTAGAGAAAACCTTTTTCTAATCCCATAAAAACTCAGGGGACAAAGTTCATCTCAGGGATCATCAAAAAAACAAAAGTTGCCAGGAAGATACAAATCTTATGCCGTGTCACCGTGTTAACCAAGCTATAATGAAAGACAGCAAATCATCTGAGTGAAGTACGGGAATGCAGATCACACAGCTGCCTGTCTGTCATGATACATCTAGAGCAGCTCCATACAGGCGCTGACTAATCTGTTCGGATCTCAGATGAAGAGTGAATCCTGTGAGGACGTCGTTGAGCTTCTGCCCTTAGACCTCTGACACGAGGCCACACCGGCTGGGAAACACAGTGGGTCGCTAAGTGCTACCCTGTCATTCTCAGAGATTCTTCTAAGCAGAAAACTTCCGTGACTTGTCAGCCTGGCTAAGAAACAACCAAGCTAGGTTCGGGCGATCTCTTAGGACATCTTCAGTGCAAGTGTTGTCACTGGGAAAAAATGTCTCGTGGAGGGCCATCTGGGTTGCAACCAGAATACGGCTTGAAACAGATTCACATTAAAACATCAAAAAGCGCTTTTAATCAATGCTCAGAACTTTTCTGAAGGACAAAAATAAAAGCTATAGAAAGGTGAGGCACAACTGAGCTACACATTTCTCAGGCAAACAGTAGAATGCAAAAATACATCCGACAGGAAAGCACACAAAGAACGAAAGATTGGAATTGCACGAAAACAGCATAAAAAGGACATTCTCTTCATTCATTACAAACCCTGTGTTGTGCTTTCAGACATGGGGGTGGAAGGGTTGGGGGGTGAGCTGAACAAATCTGTTTCTGTTTTGCCATTCAGAGAGGCCCTCCATGCAGAACCCTGCCACAACTAACATTACAAGACGGCAAAATGAGGGAAGTGCAAAAGAACGCAAGAGCTTTGCATTACGCCGCAATTGGGACACACAAAAGCTTGGCTAGCGGGTAAACAGGCTGTTGCGTTTCCGCTTGCCTGCGTGGGTTGAATCCCCCTTAGCACCCAGTACCTTTTCTAGAGACTGAGACGCTAGAATCTAACTGCGACGTGATAATGGTGAAGATCGCAATTAAAACTGCACAATAATAAGAATTTGCATCTCAACTGTGCAAACTGAACTTCTTATGTGGTTTCACAGATGCTGACAGCGAGCCTACCTCTACGACATCTAATTTGCACAATGCCATGCATGAGTGCACCAGGAGTAACAGACCGACAGGATCCAGATAAATTAACAAAGAAACAATGGTGTTTCGGATGACTATGGGACTTTCAGCTTGTCCCAATCTCTAACTAGCCTCATCAGAAAGCAGCACGTCCCCCCTCTCTCTCCGTGTCTTTTGTGCAGACTGGCAAGAACAAGATGCATTGTGTTTTCATGCTTAATTGGCTTAATTGGTTTACTGGTTAGAGAGGCTTAAATGAAAGGAGAAGCTGTCTAAGAGAAACCGAGCCAAGTAGTGCCTTTGTCTTTGGCTTCCATGTGCCCTCCCCACCTTCACAACGGGGGATTCGACCAATCAGTGCCTTGCAAGCTGTTGGACAAGACCCTCACCAGCAGTCCTGCTGAATTATTAACACAGCCCTGCGGAGCAAGAGCGGGAACAAACCTGGGGAACTTTATACCACACTGCAGCAAGGACAACTGGATATTTCTCAATCAAAGCTTGCATGTATCCTGAGTAATGACTAAAACATGACTGTGCCGAAAGAACAAGTGGCACTTTTGCTGATTGTTCACATATTACCCTAGATCTAGGTCTAAAGCCCCGTTCACATTAGCAGCGACTTCTGTGGCTGGCGACGAGGTCGCTAGTGGGCGTTCTCATTCTGGTCGCTTAGTTATGTCATTGTTGACAGCGAATCAGGTTTCTTGCCGCTAAATACAA
>JAUCMT010000028.1:16900005-16912294 GCA_032357475.1 Enteromius thamalakanensis
TTATTTTATTTTATTTTATTTTAATTTAATTTAATTTAATTTAATTTAATTTAATTTAATTTAATTTAATTTAATTTTATTTGCTGCAGTGCGTTATGGGAGTCCAGAGAAGACAGTGATTTTGTATTAGAATATAGTACCAATAAACAGAACCTTTAAGCACATCGTTTTAAGACACATTTTATTGTTAAAAAGCGAAACGCCATATCGTCATGGGTCAGTATCGTCATGCTTTGATCAAAATCGCTGTGACTGCAAAACTAATTGTCCTAATAATAATAATGACAACAGATGCTTGCTGCCTGCCTGCCTTGCCTAGTTTTGATTGCATGACCTCGTGACCTTTGCCTTTATTTGAGAGCACACAGTACGCAGTAAATGAATGAGCGGCCGTCTCCACCAGACTGAGGTTATGAAGGATTATTGACTCAGGTTTTATAAATATTTAATGCTCGCATTAAAAACTATGGCAGAGGATGGCCATTAGGCCACCGTAATAAAGAGGCTTTCTGTGTGATTGAGTGAGGTGAGGGCCGAGCAGGGGCCGATCAGGGGCCACTCTTTGATGAAGACGCAACAGAACACGGGTGGAAGGTTCTGTCCTTGCATTTATTTAATACTGGAAAAACACACGGCAGGACTGGACAGTACGGCAGCGTCGCGCTTCAACTCGGCAGCTGCCCGCGTAATTGCTTCAGCGGACCCGACTTCATGTCTTTATGGCTGGTGATAGAGTGCAGAATAATTATTTTTAACTTCATAAAGCATATAGTTGCATCGTTCCGTCCTGTAGTCGAAGCAAAACATCGGACATTAGCGAATTCCCATAACGCACGCTGTAGGATCTGCATTTGCGGTACTTTCAGTGGCGTTGGAGGATGATAAATGCTCCTTCATACATTTATAATGTAACTGTGGTCATTTTTTGTTGTTTTATTTGGTTATAGAAGATTGATATACTAGCAAAGAAACAGATGCTTGTGTACAGCGTCGCAGCAGCCTTCTCCAACAGCGGACGTTTGCCCCAATGGCAGGCGACCAAAAATCGATCCCTAATCTGATTGGGGGATGTTTTATTACCTCTGATAGAATTTAGATTTTCTCTGAAGCAATTTCTTCGGTGGATAAAAGAAGCTATTTAAGGGTAGAACAGGCGATTTCATTTTCCGAGCCCGTATAAAGACTATTGTCCAGTTTGTTCATTGTGCTAATTGTAGGAGACACCGATAGGGCCCGTGCAGTGTCCTCGGCAGGTAGATGCTCGAGTTATCTGGCTACAGATCACCCAGTCCAGGCAAATAGGCACAACAGATCACATTCAAATGCTGTTCTTTGGCATATTGACACTGCGGCTATCAGCTGGGCCTGTTATCTGACCTGAAGCCCTGATCTATGCCAGCGGTCGGCTGCATAATAACCTGCAAATCAGTTATGCAGAGACTCTACCTCCCCTTAATTGTCCACATTGTGAGTAAGAAAACACACAGTGAGCGCCGTTGTCTTGATGAGAAATTGACATTTTTTGACCTGCTATCCGGAGGCACTCAGAAAGACAGATAAGATACGTGGTTGTTTTAAAGCAGGGAGGTTATTCTTCTAGGACTGTGCAGATGAGTATGGATTGACGACCATGACTGTGAACTATGAAGGGTTTCGCCACCTCTTTTAGACAAGTGATAACCTTGGCCGTTGAATGCATCGACTGATTGTTGGCAGTTAGTTAGAAAGTCTCCAGGTACCCTGAGATGGTTTTCAGTGTGCTAAATTATTAGTTCATCCAAAAATTAAAATGAGGGTGTATGTGACTTTCCTCTTTTTAGAAGAATCCAATCAGAGTTATATTAAAACTTTGTAAGCTTTGTCATTGCAGTAAGTGGGTGGTTCACTCAAACAGTTTAAAACATACTAAATCAAGTGTATACAAAATTCTTCCTGTTACTTTAGTCAGCTAAAGCCATGCATTAGTCAACAAAGATCTCAGCTCCCCCAGAGCTGTGTGAGGGACAATTTATAATGTTTGCGCACACTTTATTTAACGAGTTTTAGACTGGTAAAGGGAACTACCCACCTTCTAGAACTTAGAAGTGCCAGGACCATTTTTAATAGAACTCCTACTGGATTCGTCTGAAAGATGAAAGTCACATAAACCTTGAAGGTAAGTAAAATACAGGCTAACTCTTTAACGTGCTGTTTACAACTTTTACAAGTTTGAATTAATTGTACCATCACACGATTTTAAAAGAAAAAATTGTAAAAGGGGTCATGCAAACCACTGATCTATATATAATGACTGGATCGCTCATTGCGTGATAAAATGCCGTCAGGCAGTGAAGCCACCGGAAGTGTTCGATCCGCCATCTTACTATTCCCTACCGACACAGGGCTCCAACGTCTGCACTACAGGGATTTGTAGTTTCACTTCAAAAATGACCCGCTGTGCAGCCTTCAAGTGTGACACGAAGTTCGCTAAAGGATGTGGCAAAACTCCACACAGGTTAAATTCAAGAAGTTTTAGTAATTTATGTTTAAATTTGTATTTTTTGTACGAGGCAAGAGAAGTGTGTCCTCCCAAAGTTAATATAAAATAATATAAATGAAGAGGTATAAATGCACAAATCACTTCGAAATTATCGAAATCAGACAGTTTTAGGTGGAGGCATCGCCTTTTAAAAAGATGTTCATAGAGCCATACAAATACAATAAAACTCATCAATGTACCATTACTTACGTTAACCCGTGTGTCATATGAATGTATTAATGAGTATTTACCTGTTGGATAAACACTGTATTAAAACAAACCCCAATATAATCACAATTATACTAATTATTTATATGCACAAGCAATTTGTATTTATTTGCAGAGGCATTCAATGTATGTGTATTAATTGCCGCTGCAGCTGAACGTGAGTGATGGAAACTTAATGCTAATCATAGATCGGGCTTTACATTACTGATGATATTCGCATAACTATCGCATGGGATTTATCGTGCAGCCTCACTAAAAACCTCTATCACTTGTCTGTGGGGTGCGGCGCGGCTTAATTGAAGGACATTCAGTATCTGTGGTGGAGCTGCTTCTTCTTTCTTCATTTAAAGAGCGGAGAACAAACTAAATTAATGCGTTACTGCGACCTGCTATTACCCAAGACCAGCGACATCCTATTTCCATGGACAGAGGAATAAGATATGAAAACGTTGACTTGTTAGGTGATGTTTTCACATTAAAGTCATATTATTTCCTATTCATTCAATAAATTGTTTGCGAATACTAGGGAATAGCAATATGGCGGCGCGGTGGCTTCACTTCTATGACGTCATGAGCTATCCAGTTCTCTATATAGATCAGTGTTTATTATTTCACTTTATTTAAATAATAATTATAATAATTATTATTATTAGTAGTAGTAGTATGTATAATTGTAATAATAATAGTAACTATTATTATTCTTATTAAATAATACAAAATTATGATGAATTCATATTTTTTGTCATATTTTAAGATTTAAAATCAGAGAAAAAGGGGAAAATATAAAAATAAAATTTATACACAAAATACATCCCACAAAAAATTAAAAAGGAAGTTATCAAGGAGGTTTTAATGTGACTTTCATATAAAAAAAGAAATAAAAAGTGCATACATTGACTTAAAAAAAAATGCTGTGAAGTACATAAAGTAAACTGTATTTTTAACAAACATTTGGGATACAAAAATACACTATCCAGTATTAATAAAATTTGATATAAATTACTGAACTTGAAATGATTTAATTAATATCTGTTATGCCAAAGCTTTTTTTTTTTTGCTTGTTTTGTTTTATTTTTAAGGTTTCTTTGGTGAACAGAAAGGTTATTTTGTTTGTTTTTTTTATTTCACACATTATTAATCATCATAGAAAGTGTCTTGTAATTGTTTTCATCAATTTAAGATAAATAAATGTATGCGTTTCTTTAAAAGCAAATCTTACCGACTCCAAACGTTTGAGTGACTGTGTCCTTTTTCTTCAAACTAAACTAATATGCTCACTTTATTCTACAACACAGAGACACAGGAAAAGTAGAGCCAGGGTGTGACAACATATAAACTGTGACCTTGTGAAGCAAACAGCTTAAATACGCCATTACCGCAAATATTACCCATCACACTACAGCTCCATAGTGAATAGGAACATTGACTTCTCTAACATTCAAAATTTCATGAGTAAGAACGTGAAAGTGTAAAAAATATATACGTACACATTCGGATACATTAACTTGAAGGACTCACCAATGCAAGACATTATATAGACAACCTTAAGAGAGCCAGTTGAATAGACATACAGAAAAATTTAATGAAAGCATCTGCTTTTATCCTCACTCTCTTTAGCAAACACATTCCCTGAGCTTTCACAAACATAATCGTGTCCGTTTCTTCATTTGGTGCGTTAATGTTGTTCTTCAGCATAACTGAAATGACCCATTTATACAACAGCCACCGAGGGAAATAAAATCCACCTCACTTTAGACAGAATGCTCTAGCAGAAAGACCAAATTATTCACTCTGTTGTCTAAACAAGACCTGACAGCATGTTTGTTTTATTTATCACGTCCACTCAACTTCCCAAAAGCACCTCGTCCTCTTTTCGCTTTCTGTTTGTCCTCGTATAAAACACAATCCAGAATTGTCTTTGTTTGTGTTCATCTGGTTAACAATGCATTTGAGTTTACTTACAGGTTATGACAGTGACCTGCCCAGTTGCCGAGCACGGCTGACGTTATCGCTTTTAAAGGTGAGCTGTGCTCATGCATGTAATTGCTGCACAGAGCATGTGCTACTAAATGGACGTTTTATGAGCGAGCATCATTAGACCGCACATCAGATACCACTTCCTGAACACTGATAGGTAATGGAAGGATGCTCATTTTATTTTCAAAAGCTCTCTGCTATAGTGTAGCCATTAGTAAAAGAGAGTCGGCTTATAAAGTAGAAAACAACACTGTGGTAAATCAAAATGAAAATGGGCCGAAGATAGATCCCAGAGGGACACCACTGATAAATTTCACACATATTATGTTTTCTTTTGTAATATCATACAGCACTTCATTTTCAGTTACTAATCTTTCTGCCACTACTCTGTAAGATCTTTATTTGAAGGATTGTAACAGTTATGAGCATTCTTCAGTGAGCTGCATCTCAGTTTAATGTTTTAATGTTCAAGCTATTATTTTGACATTCTTGTGTTTAAAACAAGTTGGCCTGCCTCGCTTTCAATATTTAGTTTTGCCATTGGCACTATATTAAAAGTACAGGTAACACTTTATTTTACGGTTACACCTATTAGTTGCTTATAAGCAAGCATATTATTCGAATATTAGCCATTTATTAGTGCCAATACATATTCTACATGACCTTAATCTACATCCCTAATCCTATACATTACCTAAACTTAACTAAACTACTTTACTAACTATTAATAAGCAGCAAATTAAGAATTTATAGAGGGGAAATTCGTAGTTTATAGTTAACAAGTGTTAATTCAAAGGTTGAAATGTGAGTTGAGCTGGTTCCAAATCCATATGACGAAAAACACTTTATGCATGACCTGTGCAATTTTACAAAGTTTATTCTCTAATTATGTTGCATACCACATTAAAATATCTGTAGAGAATCTCGTTTTATGCCTTACATTTTCCAAATATACAATCTACACAGGATAGAGGACACAGAAAACACATTTTTTAAAGTTCATAAAAACTGCAAAAAGTTTTTTTTTTTTTAAGTGCCATCTGTTTTGTTGTAATTTGCCCAACAAATGCTTGTTATTTTGTAACATAAGGACGAAAATCTTAAACGAAACCTCCTTGACCTACTGGTCTGTTAAAACAGCAAATGATACTCTAAGTGAACCGAGTACAACTAAGCAAAACTGACGATAAAACTCCTCTGCTTATCTCCAACGTGCACCTGTGAATGAAGCACCTGACTCTGCTTTCACACCATCATAGTTCACAGAGAGAAAAGGTCAAGAAACAGATGGTCGCAAGTGTGAAACCACATGGAACCCCAATGCTGAAACTCAAACAACTCAAACCACATTGAGCCACACAGACAGTAACCAGCACATGATTTATAGAGCCTCCGGCTAACACACATATGCAAGCCAGTAACACTGACCAGAGAACATTTTGTCCAGGCACGATTTCATAACAGGACCAATATGTGTAATGCTGTTGGATGAGGCACTGAAATAACTGAATATTTATGTATTGCGATAACTTCAACTTTTAATATTAAAATGCCATCTGCTAGACAAGAGTATCTCTAGAAGAGGCTGAGAGTCAGATCGCTAAACAACCTTTTTGGCAGTCAATCAAAGTCACCACTGACAATCCTAAGAGTTGATAGAGTTCTGATGATAAGTACAGGCCTTCTATCCCCTGCACTTGCATCTAAACATCACTAATGGACGTCTTAAGTGTGCATGCTTTTACTGGGCTCTCACACGCTGCTCATCACTGATCACTCACGAGAGCACGAGGAGAATATAGGACAACTGACTGCTCTGTTTGGTTCTGTGCTGATGATCTGTCATAAAACATTCAATGAGGAGTGTAATACCTCATTTGTAAAGCTGAATACAGTCAGAGTGAATTGCTATTCACAACCCAATTTAGTTTTTTGTAAAAACTAAATATACAGTATAGGGGACAAGAATACATTTATACTTATTATTCAGCAAAGGCACATTAATTTTTTCAAAAATAACAAATATACAAAAAATAAATGTTATGCTCTAAATGTTATACCTAAAATGCCAATAAAAAGATAAAAATAATGTTAGTTTTTTTTTTTTAATTATTAGGTAGTGTTTTTTTCAACATCGCTAATAAGAAGAAATGCCACTTGAGCATCAAACTAGTATATTAAAATGATTTCTGAAGGATCATGTGATACTGAATGCTGAAATTCAGCTTTGCATCCCAGGAATAAATAATGTTTTGAACTATACTGAAATAGAAAACAGTACTTTTAACCTGTAATAATATTTTTAGTCAAATAAATGGTCTATTTTTGGTCAAATAAATGCAGGTCAGGTAAGCACACTTTCTTCGAAAGCATTAAAACATTTTTTTAAAAAGATGCAGAAATAATTTTCACTCAAAAATGTCTAACTTGCAAATTTACGAAAAACAAAAAGTATGATTTTTGAAGTACAAAGACTTATAAATTATAGTGTCCTCTGCCAATGAAACTACAAACTTCAGCACTGAAATAAATATCTGCACTTTTGCGATTTCATTCGTTCAGTTAAATTGCAGGAAAATTTGTGTAATAAATTTCAATAATATCATAACTCAGGGATTTTAAATGTACTTTGGATGCAATAGCAGAAGACACATATGATAGTAATCAACTGAAGACATTCAAAGTAGATTCAAAGAAAACCACTGCACTGCAAGGAAAAACAAATCCTGCAAAAACAGGCCACAGAAACGCTCCAAAATGTGCGTGGGACTCAAGCCATCCTTATGTGCTGAAGAAGAAAAGCAAGTGATTAAGAGCAGGACGGTTACTTACGAGACCTGTCCTCTTTCCATCTCCACCCACCCTTTTTTCGCCCTGGCTTCTCCCCATCCCAGCCAAGCCCGAGCGTCGTCCAGACCCCCAGCAGCAGGAGGGTGATAGGTAACACCAGCCCTGCCCTCATTCCAGTGCGTCTCCAGAGAGAAAGATCCACACGCAGCTTCACATCACATCCAGCTGCATCTCCAGCTAAGATGCTCCTGAACCCTTCAGAGGTGTCGCTACAAGCTGCACGCTGCTACTTTAATGTCAGAAGAAGATGAGACAAGAAATCCCAGGTTCAGCAGCACAATATTGATCTTTTCATCCCACCCAGTCACTCCAGAATATTTACTACCACCCCAGCCAAGCGGCTCTCTAGACGCGCTCTAGCTCCAGCTGAAATCCAATTTGGACACAGGAGACGAGAGTTGTCGCTGAACGGCATGGCCAGGTATCAGAGAGATATCGGCACACTGCTACTCCTCCGGAGAGCAGCGGCGGTCCCTGTTACAGCCTCCTCATCAGAGGCACCAGGGAGAAGCTTCTGTTGATATGAAAACAGCAGATAAATCAAAAGTGGATAGCTGAGTCCTGCAGCCACGGCAACTGAGCGAGAGAGAGAGAGAGAGAGAGTGAGAGAGCACGTGTGTAAAAGAGAGAAAGTCGATTCAAGCTAACAAGTGGCAAACGTTCCATTAAGGCAGCTCTTTGTCAGGCGAGTTACAGCTCTCTGATGTGAGAGAGGCTCAAACAGTAATGCTCTTTACAGTCCTCCTGGGAACTTCTCGCTTCAGAAATGCGATGTGATTTTGGTCATAATATTTTAATTTTCTAACAACGTTTTTTTATGTTCATCTAGGTTGCATTTACAGTTAGGGTTGCCAGGTTTTACAGTAAAACCCACCCAATTGCTACTCAAAACAAGGCAATTCGATCTCCAGGAAAAATTGTGATCTACGGGGTAAATGTTTTCATTTTTCAGTGAGGTTTCCCTTGTAAAAATCACAGTTTAGAGGATAAATATCATGTTATTGGGGTCGCGTTAATCCATGGAAAGGAAAAACAACTCATGACGACAGTGATAAAATAGCCCAATTCCGTGGAAAACTGCAGACTTGGCAACACTGTAAAATATTTCAGTAAAAACAGGAATATTGTGATATATTATTACTATTTAAAGCAACTGTTTTCTGTGTTGAATTAGTTTGTTGCTTTAGTTTAGTATGCTTTACTCCGGTCTTCAGTGTCACATGATCCTTCAGAAATCATTATAATATGCAGATTTGAAATTAAAATAAAATATTACTTTATTTTAATAATAAAATATTTCTTCAAATTATCTGCTGTTTTGTAGTTTTATGGAACTATTATTACTTTTATAACTATTATTTTTTTATTTTATATATTAAATAAATAATCACAAGTAAAACGCATAAACACTTCAAGTTTGGTATCAATGAGTACGATTTTTGTAATAATATTATTTATGTAATTTTTGTTTCCAGCAAGGATGCAAAAAAAAAATGATTAAACGTGACAGTAAGGATTTTTGCACTGTTAAAAGATTTATATTTCAAACACTGTAAATGCTGTTCTTTTGAACTTAAATGGTTTCCATAAAACTATGAGACAACACGTTTCCAACATTGATAATACTAAGATATATTTCTTAAGCAGCAAATAAACCTTTTATAATGATTTCTGAAGGATCATGTGACAAAAAAAAAACACAACAAGCAGAAGTTTTGCTAAATTGTAATATGTTACAATATCACTGTATTTTTAATTAAATAAATGTAGCATTTGCGATCACAAGAGTCTTCTTTCAAAATCTTAATCGACTCCAAATCTTATGAACGGGTGTGTATATAATATTGCAAATACCTCAATATATTTCACTACTGACTGATGCTTTAAGGTCAGAATAACACTGTCTTTGTATTCCCAGCATGCTCTGATGTAGCTGTCTGTGCAACTCAAGCATTTCTATCAAGCTCCAGACAGGCATCAAGCAGCACCGCCCACTGCCAGAGACGGCACACACCTGTCCATACACACCTGTTCACACACCAGCATGTGTACATCACAAAACCGCTCTTTACTGAGCTTTTACTGTACTTACAGTTTTAAGAGTCTTCAATGCACATACATGTATGCAGACATGAAAAAGTGCTGCTCATAGCTTAATGTTTTGTTCTGGGAAAATGAACCACTTGAGAACATTCTGCACGTTATTACATCTTTTTAAAAAAACTACACACAGTAACTAAGCAGGTATCTTATGCTAATGCTAGGGGAACATTCTGGGCTTTCTGAATAAACACTAAAACACACGACACATCTGCTTGACGAAGTGTGATAAAAATCAATTTAGGTGAACTTGAGCTTGTTCCTTTGATCAAGCGAAATGAACAGAGATGGACATCAACACCTTCAAATGCCTTTTAGATCCTTTAGACTGTGTTGGATGATGCTCTAAGCCCTTTCTTCATTTATTGATAGCTTGAAAATATGTGGAAAAAGTAAATGAGCTTACATTAGCGGCTGATGAAGCCCTGCTTTGATGAAACTTTAATGATTACTCCTACCATGTAATTACTTTTATGAGGAAGCCAAGGACCCTGCGGCCTACTTTGTTTCCATAGATGCCACATTACCATTATAATGCCATTTTCAAGTAATACAGCAACTCTGAGAAGAGACCTGCCTACCAAATGCATTTGTTAAAATGGTCAACAGAGAATAAAACAGCATAACAATTTATGAATGCAATATAGAAATATTTCATAATATATATATATATATATATATATATATATAGGCTTGGCCAAAAAAGAGAATAAGATATATGGGGATGTATGAGCGAAGGAAATTAGTTGTCTATTTAAACAAGGTGATCTGAAGTGAATAAATTCAACTAAATTAAGAGCTTGAAACTGTTCAGTGTTTTTTGGCAGGAAGTCACTTATTTTAGATGTAAAATGTGTCTTCCAAGGCTGGAAGCATTAAGTGCAACAGCAGCGGGCCATGGCCTCCCTACAAAAGCCATCGAGTTATTCTTCAGTTGACCTTGTCCACAATTGTGATTTAGAGATGCTCAATTGCCAACACACACACACACACACACACAAGCAGCAAATAGGAATCCAGTGTCTCCGCCCTCCTCCAATCTCTTTCTCTGCTCAAACCTCCTTTTACAATCAATCATCTGAGCTGTAAAAAATATATATGAGGCTTCGCTAAATGCATATTGACCTACACTGGCTTTAAACAGACAAACAAACTGAAAAATGCACATACAAACACAAAATGAAATTGCATATGCATTTAAATTATTTTAGTTTTTAGCAGAAATTTGTTTGATATTACTAAAATAAATAAATAAATAAATAACTTGGTAATATTTTAGAATAGGTAGCCCCTTTTATTAATAGTTAGTTTAGGTATTGAGTAGGATTAGGGGTGTAGAATAAGGTTGTGTAGAATTAATATGTTTGCATTAATATGTGTAATAAGCAACTAATAGGTGTAATCGTAAATTAAAGCTTTACCATAGGAGGACACAGTGGACATGACTGGATAAAAAAGTGCAATATAACAACAACGTTAAAGCCAAAGTTTCATAGTGCAAACTTTGTTACAATAAACAGTTTATGCATAAAGTCTGAAAACATGAAAGCAGACAAATTTTACAATTCATTTTCAAAATCAGAAAAGCATCATTCTAAAAGTTGCAAAAGTGACCGAACAATCTGGAAACTGTTCTTAAGGAGTGTTTGACAGCAATGGGCCCGCCATCACAACCGATATGCCCCGGGGAGCCCACGTTACCCAATCAATCAGCTGCATCCCTCCCTCAGAGCGGCTGAAACAGATCCAGAGAGCCCCAATCAATTAACAGCTGATGTGGGCTGAAGGTTAATGCATGCAAGACCAGGCAAACAGCAGCTATTACTCACGAGCTGAGCGCTGTAATCATGAGGCTTGTTAGCTTATCAGGAGCTGTTTTAGAGTTTGCCCTACACAAAGCCTTTCTTCTTCATTTAGACACAAAGAGAAGGGTCACCTTTTTCTTTTCACAGGATCTGTTGAGGGTACGACCTGAACTCCGGCTATCATAGTTTGGGACTTTAAAGAGCTCATTGCAGTTTTCAGAAAGACTTCTGGGGACAGAAAAGCTTTTGCTTCATGCTTATTAGCAATCTTATGCTGCCACAAGGAAATAAGGGAAATGTAATTTAGTCGCCCTAGCTTATCAACTCATAAACAAGTTATGTAACAAGCATATTCACTGTAATTCATCACCAAGAACACTATTACACCTTCAACATACACGATTAAAATCTCAGAAAAATACGTAACTCTGCACTTTTTGTGGAACACTGTTTTTATGTAGCTTACTGCAAGTTTCACAGAGAAATGTCCACTGGGTGGCACTAAAACACAGGTTGAATATGTGGACCCTGGCATGTTTTATTACGTTGATATTGGTACATATTTCTGTGTTTTTATTACGTTGCTTCAGGTATGTATTGCAGCAGTTCAGAACTGAAATATCTGTGTACTGGCACATATGTTTCCGCGGCCCACTGCAAAAGAATTTAAACGAACCCGCTTTTTGTGTCGGGTTAACTAAGCACTTAGAAGCAAAGCTGTTAATTGTCTTTATTGAATAAACTGGTAATGTATTGAATAAACAGAAAATATACATAACATATCAGCAAACTAGACATTTTTTATTATATT
>JAUCMT010000028.1:16932471-16947180 GCA_032357475.1 Enteromius thamalakanensis
ATCTCTGGAGCTCAGCCACAGTGCTCTTTGGGTTCTTCTTTACCTCTCTCACCAAGGCTCTCCTCCCGATAGCTTAGTTTGGCCGGAGTGCCCTCTTGGAAGGGTTCTGGTCTTCTTAAACATCTTCCAATTAAGGATTATGGAGGCCACTCTGCTCTTAGGAACATTTAAGTGCAGCAGAATTTGGTCAGAACTGTACCTTGCCACAATTCTGTCTCTGAGCTCTTCAGGTTCCTTTGACCTCATGATTCTCATTTGCTCTGACATGCATTGTGAGCTGTAAGGTCTTATATAGACAGGTGTTGCGTTTTCTTAATAAAGTCCAATCAGTATAATCAAACACAGCTGATGATCTAAAGAAATGGACAACACCATTAAATACATAGTTAGATTTAAATATATGAGTGTCACAGCAAAGGGTCTGAATACTTAGGACCATGTGATATTTTAGTTTGTCTTTTTTAATAAATCTGCAAAAATGTCAACAATTCTGTGTTTTTCTGTCAATATGGGGTCCTGTGTGTACATTAATGAGGAAATAAAATGAACTTAAATTATTTTAGCAAATGGCTGCAATAAAGAGTGAAAAATTTAAGGGGGTCTGTATATGTTCCATACCCACTGTACTGTATATATTATTTTTATTATACATCTTAATAAACAAATACACTATTAAAAGTACTTTTTAAAATACAGTTAATACAGTTTTTTCCATCAAAATTTATAAGAAAATACCATTTTAGTCTGTGCAAAATTTTTTATTGTGAAATTCACAATATTTTATAATTTCATATAACCAGTAAAGCAAACATTAATCACTCAATTTATATAGTATCTTTCTTCATCTTTAAGTGCCATATGCAAGTATCCATAAATTACAACATGACGTACATTAAACTGCATAAAACTATAAATAAGAAAGCTTTGCTAGGTTGGCTGAATTTAGCTCCAGCACATCTGTGGTTATTTGTGAGTGTTTGTGAGAGACAATAAGACAACAAATGAGATACAGATACGAGGTGAGATAGAGAAAATGTGTTTTCTTCCTGCATTTTAATGTGTTTGTACTTGAGTCATTGATCAAGTAAACCTGTGTTCAGTGCATTGGGAACATCTTCTTTAATTAAAGATTCTGCAGCCGACTACACCGGCAAAGGTACAACTGCAAATCAAGATAATCTTTCAGACGGCAACGTGAGTCCCGAGACTACACAGAAGAGATGACAACAATGATTACAATAAGATTAATTTAGCGCAAAATGCATTCACTGTTGTTCAAACGTAACAGTCGAGGGAGATGAGAAAGAGTAAATGGCAGGAATTATGTTCAAGGTGTTTCTTCAGCTACACACACATGGCCCTGTGGGAGATAACGCTCTTAAAACACACTTTCCACACTAGTTTATATTTATATCACACACTAACAATTTCAAACGGTGCACATGTATTAATTCTGACATAAGGAAATGTAACTTCCAGCGCTGACACTTCTACTTAAATCACCATATATTTCACTACGTAACTTGTGGTTATTGGAATTTTTTTGAAATAAAACTACAAATTCTTTTCTCTCACCAAGACTTATTTCATATCTAGCTTTTTAATTTATTCTAAATACACAATAATAATGTATGCAAAAACTTAAAAAACTGCAGCTCGACTGGACTGTGACAGCGTATAAAAGAATATTCAGAGCAGTTGATATTTACCTAGATTTATCTTTGTTTTCTTGACACATCACATGTCTCATTTTATCTCAAGCGCTTCACTGACACTGCTGTTTCCTTGGTAACTACTGGAAGTACATTAACCTTTGAAAAAACTTTATTAGTTGTACAATTGCGTGGGTGGAAATAACGTCACCACTACGAGACAAATAAAACTGATAAAGGTACATGTAGATAGAAATAATTTTCAGTACATTAAAACAATGTGCAAAAAAATCCCACATTTCCAAATCTAATGATTTATATTCTTTGATGCATTTTCATATGCTGTTATTTCATATTTATTTATGTTTATTTTTGTATTTTTTTAGTTTTCTATTTTTTTATTATGTCTATGTAGCTTTTCAATAGAATTTACTAATAGCAAATTTAGTACTCCAACAAATGCATATTAGAACTATTGACAACATGTATATTTTTCATATAATAATGTATATTTCATATAATAATTTTTTGATTTTAACACATTTTATAAATTTTTTATTTCAAGTTAATTCAGTAAATGTTAATTATTTTTAAAATTAACTTGATAATAGTGCTGCCAAACAATAATAAAGTTGTGTATATTCTGCATATATAAATACATTTATAAAAGATATTTTGAAAATATTCACATCTATATTCATTCATATAACTTATATTACAAATTAATATATTTAAAATATAAACATAACATTTCTGAAATCTACACATGCATGTGTGTGTGAATTTATATATACATAATAAATATTCAAAGCACACATACAATGTAAAACACAACTTTTATTTTGAAAATTAACGATAAACTCAAATTTCATTTAAAACAAAGAAATCAATGCCTTGGACATAAAACCTTCTTACACCCAACTTAAAAACAGCAAACCTATGATCTCGTTCCATCATGATTTCATCAAAGCTTTGTATCAAAAGTTTACAGGTCCAGTAAAAACCTGTGAGAACTTAAAATAAATTTTCCCAGAGAGTTAGCGAAAACATCGTAAATGTAACCTCAGGTGGAGATAAGTTGGATCAAGGCCAGGCAACAGCACAGTGCTGATAAAGCCAGATAATACTCTCTCTATTTTTCATTTCCTAAAAGACATTATGAACCTGAGCCTCCGAATGGCACAATATCACTCACGTTCTGTAGGAAATAAACAGAGGCCGATATGAAGCAGCAGAAGCGTTTGGGAGAAAACAGAGAGCCAGCAGCCATCAGCAGGGGTCTGGAGAGCTCGCTCGAGTCTCATGACTCATAAAGCTGCACCCCTCCAGATTAACTCTAAGAACGGATCAGAAGAGATGAGGGCTGATGGGGAACGTTTCGAGTTCTGTTCATCAGTGCAGCATCCAGCCTTCGGGCTACTAAACAAACCCCTGAGCTGCTCATTAAACAGATACAGACACAATGCACATCAATATTTCATAGCATGTGTACAGTACAGGTGCTTAGCATTACACACACATACACGCTCAGGCTCTTCGGAACTGACGTTGTATAGAATTAAAAGAGCTGGGAATGTTTATGAATATAAGAGCACTGATTAATCCAACATGTTTGTGTGCTTTAGAAACAGCTGCGTACTGGTATGGAATTATAAAAGCAGCTCTGAGCTGCTGTCGCAGCAAAAATGAAACATAAGCACTTATAATCTAGGTAGTAAACACCTGAAACTTGAGCTAGAGACTATTTAAACAACTTAATCAGCATCTTTACTTAAATCAAGCTTCAAACATCTGCATCTGAAACTTTGAATGCAATCTGTAATGCTGTATATGCTTTTTTGTTAAAAGTTAAAAGTTCATACGTTTTTGATACTTATATCACATATTACAACGACTAAATAAATGAAAGACCAGACTAGCTTTAGCATTTCAATGGCATTTTCTCCAGTTACATAGGATTTCTTAATATTTTTGAATATTGCCCACTCTTATGCTCACCAACGGTGCATTTATTTGATCAAAAATACAATAAAAACAGGAAAAATTTTAAATATTATTGCAACTTGAAATAACCATTTTGCTATTTGAATATATTTTAAAATGTAATTTATTCCTGAGATCTAATGCTGAATTTTCAGCATTATTACCCTTACTTTTCAGTAATTTTTTATTTTTATTTTATTTTTTTTAAGTACAATTAATGAATAAGTATCATTTTCAATGTTGTCGTTTTTTTTTTTTTTTTTTTAAACTGTGTAACATTTTGTTTAATCAAAAAACTCATTTTATGAATAGAAAGTAAAAAAAAAAGTATTTGATTTATAAAAAAATATGTTACATTGTTTTAAAAAAAAACTGACTTCTGAATGGTATAGTTTTTTTTTAGGTATTTGCACATCAGCAAGTATATATTATAATTTTGTGGTGTATGTGTTTGGTGTGTGTTTTTTGGAATGATTACAGTTTTAACATGACTCATAGTTTACACAAAAATTTTAACTCTTCACCCTCAGGTTGGTCCAAACCTGTATGACTTATTCTTTCTTCTGTTGAACATAAAAGCTATTTTGAATAATGTGATAAACCAAGCAGCTACTGATATTATGGGGGTAAAAATGTGTTTTATGTGCAACAAAAGAAAGAAACTACTAGAACTTAAGAACTAGATTTTTATTTCTGAGTGAACTATCTCTTTAATTCCATGCATACTAAAATGCATCAAAATATGGCATTATGTTGTTCGCACAGTGGAACCGGATCACTAAAATTCATCTATATTCAGCCCATAACAAGAAAGAGAGTAGCAGCTAAGACACGAGGTGAAATCTAACAGCTAATGTGTTGAAGTGAGAGAAGCTTCAACATCACACACACAGAAACCCTCCCGTAAATGTAAGAAGACACTCTCACTGATTGCCTCGGCGGACCGAGACTCTCCTGGCATGGTAAACAAAATCTAGTGATGAAAACAATGCAGCCGCGCATCTATTCCAGCCTCACCTCTCCTTTCCTCCTCCTCCGCTCGCTCTCTTTTCTCATGCAAAAATGCTCGGCCACTCCAGGGAAGAGGAGAGACGCGGACAATTATTTCCTGGCTCGGACGCGGCGGAGCTGTGATTGACAAATGAAAGGATTGAAATAGCTTCTCTTTTAAAAAGGAAGAGAGCTGCCAAATCGGAGATCATCTTTAATATCTCACCCGGGAGAGGAGGAGAAAGACGGATAGAAATGGAAACTGGCATCATTCAATTCTTTGAAAAGCAGCGCTAAATGTCGCACTTAAGAAAGAAGCCGAGCTGGAATAACACTACATATTCATGAATCCCCTCAGAGGGATCAATGCGCTTCACTCATCAGCTAATGGGAAAAGATTCAAAACTCTGTGCGGTCACATGACCAGACGGTTGAGTGGGTGGTGGACTTCTTGCTAAGTCAATAAAACCAATAATTAAGAAAGTCTGAACACCACGAAACACATTAAGTGGACAAACAATTTCATTCAAACGATCCTAAGATAATAGCTGTCTAAAAGCATAAATTAGAAGAGCAATTTCAGTATATTTAGGCTTCCACAAAAACAACTTTATGTGTGCTTTCAAACCCATAGGATTCACATTGCCATTTTTTTTCTGGAAACTCTTTACCATACACTGTAAAAAATTACCATGATTTTAACAGGGAAAAAAATACTACAGTTAAAACCTGTTAAATGGTTAATGGTAAATTGACGTTTCCAGAATTCCCTGCATTGCTTTTCAAATTTTGTTTGAATTTGATGGTTTTTTTTCTTTAAAATCACTATTTCTTCTTAGGTTTTCTTATCAGTTATGTTACATCTAATGTTGGTAAATCAATGTTTATTGCATATTTCAGTATGAGTCTCACCATGATGGTGTTTAGTGTTTGTGTGAATGACACTGAGCACCTTCTATGTACATATGTTCATATTTAAAAGCTGCTTGTGATGGCCTGCATGTGACTTTCCCATCACCACCTGATTTTGGTGGATATTAGCGGATTTCAATGTTATAAAACAGATTTCACTACTTTAATTGGTTGGTGTATTAACATTATATCAGTTAATGAACTTACGGTATTTAACTGTAAATTTTTAAACCGTAAAACCTAAAACGTTCTTACCGTATTTTTACCGTAAAAGCTGCAGAAAGCAAATTGTGATGTGAATGCTAGTCAGAAAGACAGCAATTTAAGCCATTATTCACTGAAATTAATTAAGAACTGAATTTTTATTTCAATAAATGCGTGAATTTTTCTTTCAGCTGCATAGAAGGATGAATGCATGCTGGGAAACAGCGAGTGGTGCTAAGAGTGTGGGCTTCTTCAGAAAAGCGCAAATTACGGCAATCTCAGACCACACTTACACAAACGAAACGATAGAATGATAGAAACAGAACACCTACATCTCTCACAAAATAAATAGGCGTAAATGTTCTGAAACATGATATTTGGATGAGGCCGAATGGCTTGTAAAGACAAGGAATCTCATTTTCCACCCTGGCACGTAGCCTCATGGATTTCCTATCAGAGTCCTGTGGAGAGTCCTGTCTAACCTGTCCGTCCTTTGTTTGCACAGGGTGAGGTTTGATGGAAAAAAAGAGACACTACAAAAAAAGAAAGTTCATGAAATCAGCTTTCATGGCTTTTAAGGAATAATTCACTCATAATTTCATGACTTTAGGACAGTGCAAAAGTCACTTTTAGGATACTTCTGCATCCCTTGTGAAGCTTGAATGCTTATGAGGTTGAGTAAATGATGACAGAAAGGTACGTTTTTGGTTAATCGCACCTTTACATATATTATTTTTGATAACAATGACAGCTAAACTATGGCAGACACAGAGTCTTTCAAATATACAACAGACATATGGAGCGGACTCACGCTGACTGGCTTGGCAGGACCGCTTTGCAGAAGCCGAAGAGTTAAACAAGGACTTTTTTGTCACTTTGCTTTGATATTTCAAGTATGATCGCAAACCGTACACTTGTGTCGAACAAGCTTCAGGATTTAAAGAGCGCGTCATTGCTGTAGACACGACAAATGCTATGAGGAATAAGTCATCATCGCTCGGCGGAGAGCCTGCTGGGAGCTGACAGAGACAGTGAGAGTCCGCAGGGTGTATGTCGATGGAGAGATGGAAAAGAGAAAAATTGTGTGATGGATGAATATCAGCTTTCATAGCGAGATGGGTGAGTGGCTGCTGCTTTTGGCTGATATGTGTCATATCACATCCAAACATGATTTTCATCAAACGATTGACAGGCCAAGCTGAAAAGTATAGGAAATCAGCATGGGCAGGTGAAGCAGTACAGTAGCCAATTATTTTAAAAGACATGCATTTGCACCAAAACAAATGATAAATAGGAGAAATAAATGAAGGAGCCTGAAACATACAAGTTTTTGACAGAATTCTCTTATGCTCATCAAGACTGCATTTATTAGATTAAAAATACAGAAAAGCTGAGCAATGCCATTAAATATTATTATATTTTCATGAATAGAACGTCCAAATGAACAGCATTTCACAAGTTCGCGCTTCCTCAATGATAGTAAAAGCATGTTTGGTAGTTCGGTGAACCCTTAGCCCTAGTAACGAGAGCCCTAAATGAGGGCGTGGCTCAGTGTCCGGTTCGAACCCTGCGTGCCCCCCGTGGAAGGAGCGAACTGCGGAGAAGGGGAGGCGGAGAGACATGCAAAAATGAGATGCGGAGTGGAATAAAAACGGGTCTATTTATAGTGGAGAAATAGCAACTGGATTGGCGATAGGGGCGTGCTTATTGAAAGATTGGTAACAACTGATTGGAGTTCCGTGCATGCTTTCTCCCGAAAATGGTTTATAACTGCATTTGTTTAAAATATTTTAGTTATTTCATTAAAATGTCTTTCCTGTCACTTTTGATCAATTTATTGCATCCTTAAGGAATATTTGAACAGTTTATTTGCAAAAACTCCTTTTATATTTAACAAAAAAATTTTATTATGTTAGTTTATTTTGGTTATTTTTTAAACTAGTCAAAAAAGACTTTGACTGAGATCAACTGAAAAGCACAATGAAAAAAATACGATTTCTGAGAATTGTTAAAAAAGGAGTGATCTGTTTTTGCAAATGAACTTTCTGATTTACAGTAAGGAGTACAATGGCATGTAAATATCCATATAAGGCTAGCAGACTAACAAGCAACAAAACCCATTTCGATATCATGTTATACAAACAACCAACAAATTGAATTCTGTTGGATACTGCCATTTATATGTATACGTTCCCAGTTGGTGTCATTTGTATGTATGAGAAAATAATCTAATATTATCAATGTTCCATCGAATCTGAATCTGCACGAAGATGTTTTCCGCTTCAGATTTCCTCAACCGATTACAAACAGAATTGAATTCCAGAAGAAAACGCATACAAGGCATTTTTCTTGATTATCTAGAAAATTATTAGGATTTCCCAAGATAACTTCAGTGTGTGGGCTGTAAATGTTTGTTCTGTCAGCACTTTAAAACGTAACGGCGGCTCATATTCCTTCATCTTTTCATCCTTTTCTCAATTACAGGAAAGCCTGTGAACTCACTGGCTCTCACTGAGAGATTACCGTGCGTGAGTCGGGCACTGTTAGGTTGCTTTCCTTCTCCTCATTTGCATGTTCATGTTGTAAATCTGTGTTGGGTTCATCTTAAGGTTTATTTCTGTCATGACAGGTGGGTACTTCAAAACATTGTCGATTTATCCTGTCATGTCTGGTTAGGACATATTGTATACGTGCAAAACACAGTTTCGTAGTAAGCATGCCGACCTGTAAATATCTTCTATATCAGATGTTATTCTCACTAAATTACAGAGGCGCTTGCCTCGTATTTCAGCGCTAAATGACTTTCGTAGAACTTTCTATTTGTTCCCTCTATATCAACCCCCCGGTCCACTCCACTGTGTTTCAATAACAGCCCTGTCTCCGACTAGAGAGAAATGAAAATATGGCACTGAAATCAACGTTTTTCAAACAAACACAATTACAAGGCAATTTGTAAAGTGCTGTGCAAAGTAATGTTCAATTGCTCTTCTTCAGAGGTGAGGGCCTTGCGTTCCCTCAGCGCTGTGATTTGTACCCGTCTCATTGGTAAAAAGCTTTCCAGCGCCCTGTGCCAAGAGCGGACATTACCGGTTAAATTGCACATCATTTAGGTGAATGGTGTATCTGAACAAGTAGAGATGATGGCTTGGATGAAATTGGACAAACTCGGCTTCTGCTTTGAGGTGATTGGTTTATACAACCCTCAGGGGAAAATGGTTTGCTTGGTTAAAAACAGGAATTCAATAAAACATCGACAAACATCATTTAAAGGTGCTAAAAATGGTTGTTGTGACTGAATGAGCTAAAATTTAAATAATATTAGAAAACAGTACAGATGGGTGCAAAACAAAATACTTTTAATGCATTGAGACATGGTGCTCATGTGTTCAATAGAGGTTTAAATCTGGTCTGTGTCATATCCATGTCTAGTAACACATCACTGTGCAAAAATTACTGTAATTCTCTTTAAAATCTGTATTATAAAATGGGTAAAAACTCAAAAAAACATCAAAATAAAGTCACTAACACTAGTTTATGTTTTGAAATCTCTTTTGGTCAAGGATGCACAAAATCTCTTTCCAGAACATTCTCTCACACCGTTCCTGGCTGGTGGAATGATATTCCCATTGCTATCCAAAATGCCACCTCCCTTACAACCTTCAAACGACTTCTGAAAACCCATCTCTTTCAACACTATTTGACATCATAAAAAAAAAAAACATTAACCCTACTCTTTCTTTCCCTTTCTAGCCTGCACTTATTGGAAGACTGGCTGTTGTACGGTATTATGAGCACTTCCTAATTGTTTTTTGCCTAATGACTAATTGCTTGTTGTTTTCCTCAACTGTAAGTTGCTTTGGATAAAAGCGTCTGCTTAATGAATACACGTAAATGTAAAATGTAAATGCATTTATTTGATCACAAATACAGTAAAAGCAGCAATACTGCAAAATAATATCTTTATTATAAATGTAAAATAACTGTTTTCCATTTTAATTTATTCTAATAAATAATAAATCTGAATTCGACAGTCATTACTCCAGTTTTCAATGTCAAATGATCCTTCTAACATGCTGTCTTGCTGCTTAGGAAACACTGGTTACTGTCAATGTTGAAAAATGTGTGCTGCTTGTAAAACTTTAATATGTGTGATTCCTTGATGAATAAAAAGTTTAAAAGAACAGCATTTACTTGAAATAGAAATCTTTTACTATCATTTTTGATCACTTTAATGCACCCTTGATGAACAGAAAATATTATTTTTAATACTATTGTATTTTTTTATATATATTATTAATTGTTAATATTTGGGTTTAATGGTTTAATGTGTTAGCTAGCTGTTTTTTTGTTGTTTGTTTTTTTAACAAAAACCCAACTTCAGTTTGACTGAGATAAACTGAGATTATTAACATTGTTTTAACAATTAATTTTTGCAAATGCACTCTTTACACACACACAGACACACACACACACACACACAGACACATTATATATATATATATATATATATATTACTGTACATCACTAAGGCACTAACAGTTGCATTCTACCTCAAGAACAAGGTAAAGGACCATTTAGTCTTGGGTAAAAGGCCCACTGGGGAGCTATAGTGATATAGTGTAAATATAGGAATCGTAATGATATGGCAATAAATAGTGATAAACAGGAAAGTACTGCAGTGATATTGTTGCTGTTTAGTGATTCAGTGGCGTTCAGTGAGTACAGGCCGGTCATCATCAGTGTGAATGTATTCTCCTTCAGGCTGTGTTCCAGCCAGCACCTGTTATAAAGTGCTGCGGTCGTCTCGCACAATTGGCCCTGTAATTTCAAAAAAGGTCACAGCGGCTATGGCGTAATTCAATATTCTTATAGCACTGTATTAACTACATATTTAATCACAGAGGGTAGGACACTGACGGAGCGTCCTGGTGTGGCAGGGCAACGGAACATATGCGGACCAAAGTGCTGCTGTCAGCAGCGCATGAAGGATGAGCTCACGGCTTCTTCAAGTGCCGGCTCCCATGATGCACAGCTACCAAAACTGCTGCGTTATACATTCGGTCAGATATCTAGCAATGACCCGTAGTCCAGACTTTTTTTTTTTTTTTTGCTCCTCCTTCAAGTCCCCTTTATTCAGTTTCTCATATAAACGTGTAGATATAAAAACAGATTACAAATTCATATGTAAGAGCTAATGTACAGCTGGACGGTCATTAGCCCCAAATTAATATGACAAGGATGATCAGGATGTGAAGCAGGGAGGTTTTTAATCACCATAAAGGAAGTTATTTAGCAATAATGACCAACTGACTGTACTGTAGTTACCAAATAAATAAATATATAAATGGAAATAAAATATTGATTTCTATTAAATAAAATGAAACAGAGAAGTGAAAGTAAATGACTACAGCTGTGTATAACTAAGTTACTGTTCATAGGAAATTGTGTAGTTTAGTCAAATTGTCCAGTGTTTGTCACAAGATGGTGCCAAACGGTAGTCTTTGTTGGCACGGAGGGATTTTAAACATACAAGTAGTGCCCGCTATGCAAATGTCTCAACTGACCAATCAGAATCAAGCATTCCAGAGAGCCGTGTAATAATGTGATATAACACATTACTGAATACTGGCACGGCTGGTGCAGGAGCAGTTTTGTGTAGAAAAACCTTCTGCCACTTTTATAGTATATGAGGCAGAAGTCGGAAATAGTGCAGAGAAGAAATAAGAAGAGGATTGAGAAATGTAATGATCTGGACTCAAACTTGAGTTGCTTGTATGAGGCCTTTTGCCCCACATGGACATTGGCTAACCAAAAAGGCAAGGTGTCTGACAGCCAATAGTCCCACAAGAGTACTAGTAAAGGTATATTGATGGAAAGTGAATCAATGGCACAAGTTGATTCAGAAAATAACCTATTTGCAATACAATTATTGATAGTGTTAAGTGAACCATTTCAACTAATTAGTGGAAAAGAACAGACCAAACCATTCTGATCTGTTGAGATTAACAGAACAAACTGTTCACAAATTATCCACTTGTTCATATTATATTTGCGACAGTAAGATTTTCGATAACACTTTTATTAGTTGCATATTAGCATGCCTATTATTTTTGCCATTTATTTGTGCTAATTAAGCACATATTAATACCTTAATCAACATCCCTAATCCTAACTAATACCTAAAAAGGGGGGAAAAAACACTAGAATAAGACAGGTCAAATAAAACCAGATTTAAATAGCTATTATTGGTTGGTTAGAGCAAGAGAAAATCATTATATTTTGATTAAAGATGACATATTTTCCCTACTGTGCAGCAATGAATCATTTGAAATATACCAGAAATGTGTATGCAACAAAAGTAAATAGACTATATTTTGATTTCCTATTGACTTTAAGGTCAGTAATATCAGAGGAACTGAGATCACAGATGTACACTGGTGAGTCAATGCACATCTATATCAAGCCTACAGCCAGCACACAACATGACACCAGCTTCATCAAAGAAAGAGAGAGAAAGAGGCTGTCTGGTGGTTAGAAAATGCAGCCCATCATGCTCAGCTGCACACTGTTGATTGTGCGGCTTCAGCATCTGTTTACAGCTCAGCGGCGGTTCCTGCGCAGCGCATCAGGTGTAGTGAATTGGACTTGGGGCAGGATGCGCCTGGCTCAGCCCTGTTCATTAACGCTGCTATATCGGGCTCCAGCTATCAATGCAGGCTCGCAGCGAGCAAAAGGCATCACCGCACGCCTGCTTGCGACTGAAATTACAGCCGCCTCCAACGGCACACCAGAAAAGAACATTAAACCCAGAGAGACGCGCACCAACAGACCGAGCTGACAAGTAAATTGTTTCTGAAGCAGCAGGAAAAGGAATACGGGGAAAGGAGGGGTAACGAAGGGAGATGAGAAGGAGGGAAGGTAAACAAGTGAGGAGAAGGAGTCATAACGGACAGGAGTGTGAAGCAATAAAGAGGAAAATGGTTGAATAACAGGGTGATTCGGAGAGGTATCTTCCTGGCTGATGATGGTGAATTAGGGAGAGGAAGGCTAGAAATGGAGAAACAGAGGGTCTAAGAGAGCTCGCCGCAGAAGTCGCTCATGATGAATTGAGAGAATAAAGTATGCTTTACAGGGAACGCACAATATGCTGCTAGCATTGTAAAAACTGATGATACGCTCGCTCAGGTGGTAAAAGTTTACAAAATGAAAAAAGGGGTTTAAATTAAGCTATAGAGGAATAGTTCACCTACGCTAGAGGATGGATACTCGACCCGACAGGTCGGGCCGGGTTCTGACAGATATTTAGAATAGATGCTTGGGTTCGGGTCGGGCTCGGTCACATCAGTGTGAATGTGTGTCTGTGTTATAACGGCACTTTTTGCCGCGTGTGCACTGATGCTCTCATCTGTTGACATTTCCGAATGCCTTCCTACAGTTGGGAAAAAAATTTGATCAGGCTGGGATCGGTTTCGGACATAAATATCCTAATGCTTGTCGGGCTCGGGTCGGTTACTGCTCTTTCGGATGCGGGCCGATCCGCACTCTAACCTACGCAATTAATATTTAGATTTGTCTTTGTTTATTCCTGACTTTCTCTTTTGAGAATCATACAATGTGATACATAGTACCACTCAAAATATACAGGTTTTTAATTTTAGCAAAGATGCATTAAATAGATCAGAAGTGGCAGTGAAGAAAATTTGATTATTCTAAAAAAGTAGTTTTATTTAAAATAAATGCTGCTCTTCTCAACTTTTTATTGTATTTTGTTGTATTTACTTATGATGTTGGTTTTGTTTGTGGCTTGTTATCTGTTTAATCCTGCTATCGGACCCTGTCTTGACTAGGTCTCACTTGTAAAAGAGGTTTTAACCTCAATGTGACTTCCCTAGTAAAATAAAGGTTTGATGCTGATCTAGAGTGTGATATGGGTTTGGTACAACATGAGGCTGATTTTTAAGTGAAATGTCCCTTTAAAAGCTCAGTGGTTCCAATATGACTCATAAAGTTTAATGCACCACCCTCAAATCTCAAAACCATAAAAGAACACAGTCAGAAGACAGCAGTCGCTCATGACTGATGTGTGCCGTTTATCTTGAAATCCTCCTTTTGTTTAACATTATTCATCATTCACCTTGAAGTAGTGAACCGGTTGATCTGACAATCCCTTCAATGGTGTCCATCACACAAACAGACAGTTCATCACACGACTGGAAAAACACACCAGAGCCACATGGGAAAGGCACATAAGCCTGCACTGCAGAATATAAAAGTCAAGATGCCTTCTGTGCAAGTGGTCCTGTAAAAATAATTGGGTTTTTCAAAGTTTAGGTGCAATTAGCAGGCGTATGTGTCTGTTCCACATAGCTTGGGAATAACCTGGGAATCCACAACAGAATCTAGGAATAAAACACAAAACACAGGGTTCATGCATGCTTACCTGGGACCAAAGGACCCTCCGACAGCTCAGACTGGACAAACTGCAGCAAGTTGAAAATGATGAGGACTGTGGCGCCTGACCATGTGACCTGCATCATTAATAGAGAGATGGCATCCCTGGACGTCTCCAAGATTAATCTGGAGAAATAAAGGGAAAAATAATGGAATTAAATTGCAAAGAATTTCTACTTAACACATATTTGGAGAAGATAATGAGTTATAAATGAATGAGTAATGAATGAGTAAATCAACAACAGTTTGACATAAAATGTCGAGCTGCAAGGTCATTATAGTCAACTATAAACAAAAACTATTACAATTTTTTAATTGATTATTTTACTTACATTATTTCTTATTTTTATTTAGTTTAACTTAAAGTACTAAATAAAACTAATATATTAAATTATAAAAATAAAAACAAACAAACAACAACTTTAAACTAAAATTAAAGTGAATTTTAATATATATATATATATATATATATATATATTAGTGGTGCAACGGATCACAAACCTCACGGTTCGGATCA
>JAUCMT010000028.1:16959794-16978493 GCA_032357475.1 Enteromius thamalakanensis
TTTAACTGATTGTGTTAACCGGTTAAACTTCAAATCGGTCGGTTAACGGTTAAACGGTTAAAATGAGCATCCCTAGTAAAAACCCACCTTTATTAAGGAGATTATGATGTTCTATCTTCTGTATGGAACACTAAAGATGATGTTAACTTGGAATACTTGGCATAAGCGAACATATATCATCAGTTTGTTCCTTGCATAAAGATATTGTATGGCTTAATGTAGCAAACAAGATGTATGGACTGCTTTTTGGTCCATTTTCAGGTCTAACATATGCTTTCGTTGTGTGAAAAACTGCCTGCAATATTCAACCAAACATCTCCACAGACTCATAAAGGTCTGGACTGACATGACTGTGAATAAATGATGACAGAACGTTCACATTGGGTAAACTATTTATTAAAGAATTGGTTGAAGAAAACCAATGTTTTTCAGTCTGGCCAACTGTGGTTTTCAGTGGATAAATTTGTCACTTTAATTCCCATTTCAAAAAATCCATTTTGATCTTTTGTGTTCACAATTCATTTCTGGACACTTATTTCTCTTAAACCGAATATTAAATTCTAAGAGTAAAAAAGCCCAATAATAAAGGATTTAAACATTTTCCACTAGACCTGCATGGCCATATGAACTGTTTACATAAAGAATTAATAAACCTTAAGTCTAATATATCCATATCTTAAGGAAACTTTATGATGTTTTTTCCAAATGCAACCTTGGAGGCTCAAATTGAATTAATGCAAAATGAATGTAACAATCCATTTGAAACACAATTAAAAACGCCACCACAGATCAATGCGCCTCGATTTTCTATACACAACACACTGCAAGACTTTTGTTATTGCTGCTACCGCAGTCATTGTTAATATTCTTATACTGCTCTTTCAAAACACAACAAAAGCAACAACACAAGAGTATCTTTATCGATAATATGAATCATAAAAAAAGCATTTATTCAATTTTGACAAGGTATATACTTCACTTCTCTGTCTTTGTGTGTCCATTTATTACAAAAGCAAAAAATTACAAAGATATGAAATGACCCATAGTGTTACGGATATACATTGTATGACCCCTGCCGCCTTCATTCTTCACATCTCTCCTTATGTCCACCTTTCAATGAGTGCATTAGACGTGTCCAGAGGCGAGCGTCCTGCTTAATGTTCCACCGGGTTATTTCTCTTTTGCTTTCAATTACAAAGACACAGCAGCAAGCCAACTATTTCTTTAAGAAGCCGCCACACACACACATTTCTGTCTCCTGCAGGTTGATATAGATAGATATCCCTCCCTGTCGGGTCTGAATCTACATTAGGTCATTTCAATAAGTGGAGAGGCCTCAAGGCATTGGTCAGGAGCTGGGGTGGAGGCAGGCCTCCATCCGTCTTAGTTTGACTTGCTGACATGCGAGCAGACGAATGGGGGGCCAGTGTAGCCAATCTCAGTTGTGTTTGTTATAATACTACATTAAGGGGCCTAATAGAGCATGTCAGGAAATATTGAAAGCATCACAGGAGGCGAAGGGCTTTGCTAAAGTATGTTGTGGATGAAAGGATTCTTTTTGTTGTAAAGAACTTGGGGGAGGGACTTCAAGGTGAATGCTGACTTTGGGCGTCTATGGTGGGCCACTTCCTTTGGAAAACAGGAGGGGATGGCTTTGGAGGGAGGGGTTTTGGACAAAGCCATAGCTTTATTTATTAGCCACCCATAACTGTATACTAAATAAAAAAATTGACTAACTTAATGTAACTTTAAACCAAAACAGTTGTGGTCAAAAAAACATTCATGTGGATGAGTTTTTCTACATTGTTTACGCTTTTCTCTGAACAAAAATGACGCAGCTGACACAAAAAAACATGTTGTTTACGTATGTTTGCTGATTTTACCGTGTCATTATTTGAATTAATCCGTCAACAGATTTACCAGTTTTGGTACCATCTATCTCGAATAAACTCTCCTCTAAATGGCTTATAAAACAAAACGATCACTTTACATGCTGGCCAGAGAGTCTCTTGGCCAGAATAAACTCCAAACAGGGCCAGACTAAATGTCGCAAGGCAAAAGTCTGGCTACGTGACACTACTGGACTGTTTACAGAGGTGTCGCTCAAAACACAACGCTGTCTCGAGGGGAAGGCTGGCCACTAGTAAAATAATAACATCCCTGCCAGAGCCAGCAGGGATAGGTTAGGTGATGTACACCGGGGGTAATTACAGACAAATGGCAGGATGGTCCCATCAACTCACTCCGAGAGGAAAGAGACAGAGGGGGACATTAAAACCAACCATTAACAAACAGAAATTGACGTCTGTCCAGAACCTCAGGGTAGTGGACTATTTGTCAGACAGAACATTCATTATAATGACAAATTTTGAGTAGCAAGTGTCAAATGATGTTCCATTAAGTGAGAAAGGGGAAATATTGGAAGTGTCCGGGACGCAATCAAGTATCTTTGTGCCGGAGCCAAAGATGGATAGAATAACAGTTTCACCCACAATCCTCAGCTGACCTTTAACCCAAACCTTTGTTCTTTGTTAGTTTCATTTAAACTTGAATGCAAATGACCAAAGAACAATTTCCAAGTCAATCAGTCACTCACCTACACTATTGACAAGTCGCATCAATAACCTAAGGACCCATATTTAACTGAGCGAACACTATCATCTGGATGCATGCTCCTCAATTCATCTTCTTTTGTCTTCATGTTTGGTCTTTTACAAAGCGTTAAATCTCAAAAGCTGAAGCATTCTTCTAAAATCAAGCTGCTGATCTTCTTCTGACAAATAAGAGTTTATAAACGCAGCAGATTCTTAGCTAATTCAATGCTAAACTTGACAGATTGTGCAAAAGTTTGAGGTTTCTAATGCAAGGCTGCACTTATTTAATAAAAAATACTGTTAAAAATAATATTGTGAGATATTTAAAACTTTAAACTTCTTTTTTAAAAAGAAAGTATAGTGTACTGACTTTTATAACACTCAATGTCACAAAGCCAGGTTTAAAGAAAAGAAACAATTAAACATCAACACCAAAGGACAGAAAATCTACTGTCTTATTTTACCCTGAAGGGATTTATTTTCTGATAATGACCAGATGACTGCATTATTACACTTTACTTAAAAAGACTGAAAACCAGACTCAGGCACTGGACAATAAAACGGCTGTCTAGTCTGTATTTCAGGACAAATCAAGAATAGTGTTACTTCTGCCAGTTCACAAGGGTCAAGCTTGCATTGGCTGAATCTCTGTGTCTATACACCTAGGCTATCACAGTTATTCAGCAGCTTTATCACTTGCTCAGGAGCAAATTACCCTCCTCCATCCCCAGCTCCCCTTTTCATATTTGTCAGGACTTGGTTTTCCGATATTACTCATTTACTGAATCCTTTTATCTTGATTAATGTTGTTACACTACAACGTAATCAAGAATATAAATGGCATTGGTTAAAATCAAGTATTCCCAACTAAATTTTTTACATGTAGACATACTAGATTCATTCTGTCCCACCATATATAGATGTTTGTAGACTTTCTCCAGGAAGAGCAGCCTAAATGCACTCAATTTACCTAAATGTTTTGGTGCAATTTAAAGAAGTCCTTAAATGTGTTACCAACACTGTTTTACCTGTTAAAACCCAGCAGCTGAATAAGGTTTGTATGACCGCCCATTGTTCTTTAAATATCGCTGACCTTGAGGAAACTGTGCGTTGAGTGGTTTGGATTTGATGGATGACTGATCAGTTTGCACAGTACACCTGTCACATCAAACTCTATTGTCTCAAATAAAACTGTGATTCACTGCCATGGCCGTGTTAGCATGTGACTGCGAGTGGTGGATGAAAGCTGAAGCATCACTATACATCTAATTTCAAAAACGCCAACCTGGCAACAAAGAGCCTAACAGAGTTTTGATCAGATTTGCGAGCAGACATTTACATGACGATCAAATTGGCAGCCAGAACCCAAACTCGGTCACTGCTGAACAGTAAATGGTAACCAAAACATGCAAGCGGGTAATTAAGAAGCAACTGACCACAAAACCCAGTATGCAATGTTTAAAGGCACTGTAGAAACCAGTTGCCATGCCAACAAACTGGGGAAAAAAATATATCACAGAACCAGACCGCTATGTAATTTGCACTACAAACTGGCACAGTGACTAGCCGGAGTGTCTCCTCAAACTGGCAGCCAGTCGGCTAGTTAAGATTTAGAAAACAGTGTTTGTCATTATAATTCGGAGTTAATGTTCAGTGCGTTGCTATTATGACAGTTGATTGTTATTGCAGCAGTTAGGACATTCATGAGCGCCAGTTGGCAGAGCTATTGTGTACTCGTTGCGTTTTTCATTAATTATAAGAAAGATGATATGCAAATATTTACTCTAAGCCAAAGAGAAAGAGTCTGGCTTCAGAATATAATGCGTAGATTTGAATGTAGATGACTGGAAGATGTCCCTAGATCAAAATTAAGAGACCGTACATAATACCCTACTGTTAAACTCACATAAATCAATAATTATATCAATCTAAGCTGCAACATAAGTATTAAATATTTCTGCCACAATATGTTATCAGGTATCAGGCTTGCTGGGAAATTCATAAAAAATTGACCTAGGCAAGGTGCCATTTCTCCATCTACAGGAGGCCAATTTAAACTTTCAAACATGGTTTCCTCAAGCCCACAATTTATCAAGCTTTTCTAGTTAAAAACAGTAGTTAAACTCAATTACATTTTGATTCTGTGTGTTTACAATCAAACACAGTTCTGCTATCTCAAAATCAGGAACTGAACTGGAATTTACAGGTATTCTCAATCCTGAACACTTAAGTACTGAAGATCCTGGTAGAAATACTGTCTAGCAGACGAGTTAAGCCTTGTTTGACACATTTACTGTGGCGTGAAGCACAAACCACTGCAGACGGCACCCGGATGCACGGAGCGGTTTACACTCAACATGTTCTCAGAAATGGCATATACTGTAGCAATACAAACAAAATATAAGCTGTTCTGCAAGAAGCAGCTATCAGAAAGATCCTTTTTTTTTGGTTAAGCTCATTTGTGCTATGAATATGAATTGCACAGCTTGTTAAGCAGAATTGGGCTATTCGTTAAAAAAAACAGGTGAATAAGTTTAATAATTTGCAAGAAACCCAAACACAAAACATTGAAATAAAACTACACTGAACAACATCAGATTTTACAGAAGGTGCAAACAAACAGTTGAGGGTAAATTTGCAATTATAAGCACATTAGAAACATTCAACATCATCATGCACAACTAGTCTGTAACGGCACAGTTCACCGAGCCAAAACTGCATTACAATCATCTCCATTTTTATGGTAAAACTGACATTTTTAATGCCTGACAGAATGAGAGACGTCATTGAAAGAAGAGTGGCTTCTTTCAATTCGTGCCTGCCTGTAAAAAAGAGAAAAGCACCTACTGAAGTGACCATTTGAAAAGACCCCCTCCCTCCCTCCCGCCTCCCCCTCCAGAGACCCAGATGAGAAGCGCTGGCTGTACTTCACATGGGCCACAGGAAAGTCCTGACTTAAAAAGCACATTTAAGAACCAGTGAAGATGAAAAACACCCCAATTATCTCCCCAACCCCCCGCTGAGCCCCAAGCTGTTTTATGACATTAAAACCTGCTAAATTATGAAACACCACACGACTGAGGATACAAATGAAAAAACGGGGACTTCTTTTTCAGAATCGTTAGTGTTTGTAGGGTGTCCGCTGATGCTGTTATGATATTCTCAGTGCTTAGTGTGATGACTTTGCAGTCACATCCCTCACGGTGATGCTGTGGGGTGCGCCAAAGGCTACGACAAACTACAGGCCGGATAATGACTTAGATATGTCAGCTTAGAGATTTCATACGATAAACGCTGAAGTATTTTTATGAACTATGAAACTAACTTCATGAACTATGAATGAGCATTTCAAAATGTGGCATTCAAAAATGTTAATTTCTTCTAAGGACAGCATTGGGGTTACTGGAGGTTACCCAATAATCAAAATCAGAAATGATTCCCTCAGTATGAATGCCAAATCCTGTAAGAAGTATTTTTCTATTTTTAGCTAATTTCTACACCAAAATAGTTCATAGTACTCAAAACGTACATCAATGCATTTCAAGGTATATAGTTTATATACTGTACATTCACTAGCAATAGAAACCAATGACTTTGCCATTGCTAGTGGAATGCTCTATTGTGGGGTGGGGGGGGGGGCATCTGAAAATGCATAAATAGAAATTCAAACACAAATAAACAACAATACTTTAAACTTACAGTAAACAGTATGGTTGTTGTTTTTTTACTTGATGTTATTTTTTGGCGTCATTCTTTTGACAGTAGTTAGTGATTATTACAAGGAAGGTTTGACAGAAACCTGTCAGAAATCAGTTTTTAGGTGAGTTAAGCCACGTTTAGCATTTTTAACGTTAAGCGTTTTAGAATGTCCCGTTTTCATCGCTTGCTAAAATACTGCTCTTGCATACCTTGCAAATCACGTTCATCTCATACGTATCACGTTGTTGGTTTCCTCACATGTAAGCAAACTATTCTATTCAGTGACATTAAAGACTTTTACATTTTTTACAAAGCTTTAAAATTGCATTCATTAATATCCTTAAAAAGTTTATCCATTCAGGGTGATGACACATTTAATTTGTTAGTATATCCAGCTGATTGTGTGTTATCACATTTGGTGAGTTGAGCTAACATCACTTCATACACCACTTTTCAAAGGTTTGGAGTCAGTACAACTTAAAAAAAACTAAAAAAAAACACTTTTATTATGCAGCGATACAATAAAATGATCAAAAGTGATAGTAAATCAATAATAAAGCAACAATTAGTTATTAAAAAAAACTCAAAACAACAAGATTTTTCACAACAATATTACGCAGTTAAGCCTAACAGTTTTCAACATTGATAATAACAGTACATTTTAAATATCTGTTAAAATTAAAAGCTAAATTTAAATTACATTTTAATAATATTTTACAATATTTGTGTTTTCAGTAGTATTTTTATCAAATAAATGCAGCTTTGTTAAACATTAGAGACTTTCATTTATATTTTTATTTAGCAACACTGCATAGAGTTGTTCAAATGTGAAGCAGTTAAGCATTATCAACACTGAAAAAAATAATAAACGTTTCTTGAGTGGCAAATCAGATCATGCATCAATGAGGACTGGAGTAATAGAGTAAAAATTAATCTTCATCATAACAGGAATAAATTATATTTTATAATATATTAAAATAACAAAAAACATTTTACAATATTGATGTTTTACTGTATTCAAATAAATGAAAACATTTTTAAAAAATCTTATTGACCCTAAACTTTGCATGGAATTATTTCGATAAACTAGTTAGGGTTTGTGACATTGCAAATCCTGCCTAAAGTCTGTACTTTATTATAACTACAACTAGGACACAATGAACACTAACATTTTTTTTGCTTGTTTAAGGTACCTATAGAACATGTCCCTCTCCCCTGCATCAAGGTGAGGGCTACGATCTGTCAGGTCTTCCCACCAGATTACACACTTACACAGGGGTCATGAAACCGGGTCTCTGACATCTGTCACACACGCAGGGTTTCCTGCGGACAGCGGTACAAGACAGGAAACAATTCAAGCAAACCTACCCAGAGGACATCTGATCACATCCACATGCGCAACAAATAATCTATCTCCACAATTCCCCAAAGACAGAGAGCGAGTGAAGAGGAGAGAAAGAGAAGCGCGAGCGAGCGAGATTTATTAACAGCCATGAGCTATTCAGGTCTGCGGTTGTTCAACGATAAGTCCGCTGATAACCAGTCATTTCCTGAGAACAGACCATACAGTGTGCGCCCCTTTTGTGGAATTGCAAAATTTCCATTTCCAATTCGAAATCCTTAGACACTGTATGATATTTAACCCCCACGGTCCGGGCCAGACCGTATCAGCACGTCCCCAACGGCTGCAGCACACAGGCTAAAATCCAATTTCTGTGATAAGCTTTAGATTGAGGACTGGAGTTGCATTGCTCTTTGGATTGTACGCATTTATCCAAGAAAAGGGCAACAGAGACGGATCAGAAGTGGCAAGGGGCATGGCGGCCACGTGGGTGTGGTATGCACGCGCAGACAGGTGTAGAATGATGATACAATTCATGTTCACATTCATTCTCTCAAGAACCACCTCTTGCTTTCCGACCCCTGATCCCCGAACAAAGTCCCTGACCAGCACTGGAAAAACTACTTTTAAGCCACACGCTATGGACTTGAGATAAGCTTTTCGTCTGTCAGAGGTTAATATGGTTTAATATGTGCATGCAAAACATAAATCACTTCCTTATGGAATCTGTCATTAAAGAAAAGGTCGCCAAAGTGCTGCAAGAGTTGAAGGCACACAATTATCTATAATTCTCTACAATTAGCCAATTTTACATGAAATTCAACTAATTGTAGTAATATGGCCTGATTACATTTTCGAGTACAACGTGCAACAACTTTGCATATTTTATCTGTATTCCTACCATTCACTCATTTATATTAACAGAAAATTATATCATATATGGAAATGAAAATGGTAGCCTTTTTTTTTTTTTTTTTAAGTATTAAGTTTTGCTTGATATCTATTCAATTTGACATTTCTTTTCACTACAGAGGTTGCTTAACTTTTTAAGCTAGCAAAATCATCTCAATTGAACATTTAATGTAAAGTTTCAGCATGCAACATGTGATCATTTCGACAGTAGGTTTCATTTATCAAGGTTGACTGACTTTTCATTGGATTTTCATGGCCTAACACCAACATATACACCATAGCTTGTTTGTGCCAAGTTATATTTTTTAATTAATGATTTTATGCAGCAAGGATGCATTAAATTGATTAAAACAGACATAAAATAAAATTATAATTTACTGTAAGTATAATAAAAGTTATACAAACCGTATTAACATAATACTTATATTGGGACAACACCCCTAAATAATACCCCTGTATAATAAGTAATAAAAAAATAATACATTTACAAATCCTTATGTTAAAGATTTTACTACTGGTTGGGAAATTAAAGAATCACTGACAGTAAATATATTTCTAATGTTACAAAAAATATATTAATAAATTATATTTTTTTTTAATTTCTATTTGTCAAAGAATCCAGAAAAAAAAAATGGCTTCTACAAAAATATTAAGTAGCACAAATTAGCAATGATAATAATAAAAAAATGTTTCTTGAGCAGCACATATTACATATTATTGTAACATATTATAGTACACAACAGTTATTTTAAATTGTAAGAATGTTTTACAATTTTAGTGTTATCACTCTATAAGACATTTCTATTCGAAAACATTCTATAATCTTTCCAACAAAAAACATTTACTCAAAATGCATACAAAAAACAAAATTGCCAATAATATAAGAGAAATGAGCTGGAAAAAGTGTCTACTGTAAACTGTAGCCTTAAGATTTATCTTGAATCAAATGGCCTACACAAAAATTACTGTACAGTTACAAAGGGGTAGCCACATCGTTTTGGCTGCGTAGTGTATGTCAGATTACAAAATTATATTTCCCAACACCACCAACCAAGCAAAGTCTGTTCCGTCACGCATTTCCTGTCAGACCTCCTGCAGACGAACACACAGTAGAAAGAAGAAAAATGAGATAAAAGACGAGATGGCAATCTAGCGACTTTGGCTCTGGTCCAGAACTGTCCATCGAGCAACGCTGTCTAGAAATTGGCATGCCAGGGAAGAACCCACTGAGGTGAATCACATGACATTATAGAGGTCACGCATGGGTCCAGTCACCTAAAGAGCCCAGATACAAGCAAGAAATAGAGAATTTTACAGACCACTGGTCCACCTGCTTCCTTCAGAGCCCTCAAATTCAGTTTTTAATCGAAACCCATGAGTAATACAATTCATAGGACTTAAAACTAGTCACACTTTACTGGTCTGCCAAAGGACCCCTAGAGAGCCACCAAAAAAAGGGCACCAAAAAGTACTTTATCATCAAATGAAGAGTGTGCTGGAACGTTGAATTTTAAATTACAGCACCTGGCTGGATAACAATGCTAAATGAGATCAAATTGACAGCCCGAATACCTTAGAGACCGTATGTCTTGCGTGGTTCACACATGCACACACATGCAAATGTCATGAGAGGCTATACAATCACTTTGGTGGCATCTGTTTCACCATTTTTTCCCCCTCAAAGGATGAATTGTTTCATACTCTCACAAAGAAAATGAAATGTTGATCTCTGATGAAGATGCCTTTCATTCGTTGTGATTAGAAAAGACTCACAAAGGCAAAGCTCAAGGTCTCTTCGCCATCGATTTTAATTGAGGCTTGATTACATATACAATGAACTGTAGCGGGTCATGCTTTTCGTAATTTGAAATATTTTCAGTTTTATTGAAAGACCGCACTGGGTTGATTTCTCTTGGGCATAGCGCAGCATAGTACAAAAGACTATATTACAATCACTGGATTAAACAAACGTGGCACGTTGAGAGCGATGATTAATTCATGGAGGTATTCTCCGTTTCATACATTTATGAAGGACGTTACCCCGTTAAAAATACATTTATGCATTCTGAGCACACCTGGCTCTTCTTTGAAACTTTCAGCAGGGGACAGCTCTCACTTCCACACACCGAGGACTGTTCTCATACTCTGTCTGGGGCTTGACAGACCCCAAGCTCCTTTTAAAAGCTCAAAAATAGACTGGTGTATCAGATTGCTAACTTAGAATTTAACATGGAGCAAAATTTCAACCTCAAAACAGGAATTGATATATTGGAAATTTCTCTGTATGGGCTAATCACTTGCATGATTTCAGCACCAGAGTCAGCTCCCAATGCTTTAAAAAAAAACTTAATATTTATACGTTTTAACAACACAAGTGATTAGAAACCTAATTTACAAACCTTATGCCAATGTTATTTTCTTGGTTGGTGTCAGAGAGACCAAAAATGTATTAACTTATTAAATTACTGTTAATATGTGTTCCTGGAGAGATTAAATTGACCAAAAACTTTCATTTATAACAGTCACTAATTTGAAAAGCATAAGCCTATTCTGTGGTGAAACAGCAGGCTTAAGCTTTAATAATGTCTGTCTGTCTGTCAGGGTTTAATTAGTTTAGAGGAAAAGATGTGAAAAATTACAGAACATGTGGGTTAAAAGGCTGATCGCCAATAAGCTGTGTGATTGTACGCTGCTTCAGCAGTCCAGCGTTCTGCTCAATGCAAGTCTAAGCAAAATTCTGATCTCAGGGCCAAGAGTCTATAGTCCACTTTCTCTGCAAAGGCAATTAGACTTTAAAATGGACTAAAATCACAACTGTCTCTCTGGCCGAATTATTGCATGCAAAGTTTCAAAAGGTTGTATTAAGCTGTATATGATCTGTAGCTATGGTGATCTGGCCAATTATTTATCTGTATCATGAATAAAATGGTTCAGTTCACCATATGCAAAATCCTCTAAACCAACTGATTACATTCATATATTCCAACTCCAGCAAACCAAATCATCCTAAATCTATCCGACACAAGTAAAGTGAGATGAGGCAGAAAAGCTAGTCTTACTACACCTTTTTACTCTCATTGCAGTGTTCTTGTCTAAATGCAGCATGAAATCCTTATTAAGGCTGATACAACTCTAACACATGAAAGCAGCTTCATTTGTAATTCTTAATGAAATTTAGCCCAGAATGTCTCTCTGTTGCATGCAATACATATCCAATAGAAAGTTCCCCCACGCACTAAACCCTTTCAGGCTTAATTAGACACTTTGCATTAAAGTTACATTAAAAAATCATATCCTAAATGCAAGCTGACTGAAAGCCTTCAGCGCACAAAATGCAATTGTAAAAAGAGAATCTCTTACCCACTTTCCTGGTCACAGACGATGCTTGATAATTCCAAGAACAGAAGTCCAACTATTCTTTCATCTCTCCAATGAGCCGTGCGTAACTTTCCAACGGATGGTCAGCACCTGGTATTTTGGATGCGCTGGGAAACGAAGGCGAGCTTTAGTTTACGGCAGTTCAGCCACACAGAAAAAGCAGCGAGATGAGCACCGGAGAGTACCGGTGAATAGTGTCTTTAGCCGCGTTCTCACGCGCTGCTGATGCGGTGCGCGCGCGGTAAAGCATACAGATCTCTCCACGCGCTGTCACTGCGCTCTGCTTCCCCGGGTCCTAAAGCTGAACCGCAGCGCCACTCAACTTTAATGAGCTATTGCAATGCCAGCATTAAACCCCTATATGTCTTCAACTTCCTTCCTTTCTGCAATTCATTTATCCTAATGTACAGAATACAATCAAACTGTTTTGGTAATTAAGCAACAAGCTCGGTCTTTCATGTAAGGAATATTAGTTCAAAGGTAAAATATTCTAATTAAAAGGAAAGCTCTCGCAGCTTTGATGATGTAACATATTAAGTAAAACAATGAGTATTACATTACAAGAAATTACTCTTTCAGTTTAATTAATTCTGATTCTGTTTCTTTCTAAATGTTTGTAAATTTTACAAGCAGTTTCTGAGTAAAAAGATTTCTAAGGCAATTTGTTTTCTCAGCGTGTAACGTTAAGGTTACTCCAAATAACAACGTTAGTTGACGAAAACAATTATTACTAGCAGATACGCCCTTTTGAGGCAAAAGAGTACAAAAATATTGATTACTAATCTTTCACTAGACTGATACGTGCTCAATCAAACGCTTTTGGAAGCAAAAATTATGTTCCAGCTAGCATGTTTTGTTTACAAATGAAAGGCCGCGCACCTCACATCCGGGTTTTCTGCAGTTTCGCCGAACCAGCTTAGTAAAACCAAAGACTATAATTATTTATTTCTGACTGGTTAAAACAGGCATTAAGCCATATTCAAATAATTGGATAGCATGTTCAAATTCAAAACCATTTAAGTTAGAATGAAAATAACCCAATTTAATTTCTAAATGCACATTGTTGTAAATAATTTACCTGTGCCTATTTGTATTTATGTATGTATTTAATGTCACAGGAATGTTTAATAATTAGTTTATTCTATAATTTGTTGCAAGTTATAACCTTTGACTTTAAAGGAAAGTTGCAGCAGTTATTGTATTGAGATATATTATTTGGCTTATTGATTATCGTCAATGAAAATTGTTTGAACAGTAGGCCTAGTGCTGTCTTTCATGTTGTTGTTGTCGTTTAAAGCAAGCCACAAGAGGTTTTACTGCGTGCTTAGTGTTTTTTTTATTAGAAACGTATTGGTTTTTAAGACACACACAAATGGATATTTATAATTTCCCCCAAAAAAGTGAATAGTTCTGACTCTAAATTATTTAGTAAACCATGCAAAGCGCATCAAATGAATTTGGTTGAAGTTGCTTGGCAACCATAAACTCCCTAGATATTCTAATGAACTATATTGTCAGTAATATATGTCAGGATTTATTGAACATTAGTGTATTTTATCATGTTTTTGTCATATTCAAAAAGCAATAAACTCTAGGCCTTTCAATACAGATATTTTCACACATTTATAAGTGGGTTTTATTGCTTGTGATGTTGTGAAATTTCAAACAGTCTTGCATTGAAAGTTTTGACAGTGCTATGCATTCTATCTCCTTTAATTAAGAAGTAAAAGATTTGTTTCTTAATGGTATTTGTTTGCCTATATTATGTTGTCTTTATTGCACATCACATTTATTCATTCAGGTGTTTAATTCATTTTCGAGGTGGGTGTGTGGGGTAATTAATCATAGACATGTAGCTAAATTAAAAGTGTGACTCCTAAATCAAATATGCATTATGAACTGACATTAAGCTATTAATATTAAGCTTCCTAACTTCCCAATTCAAGCATCCACACTTTCACAGGTTTTTGTCCACAACATGAAGTTGTTAATTTGTGATATGTTCAACCCATTTATAGATACTTGGCATTTAGGGACACCAAATTGTCATTCATTGGCAGGACCAAGCGATCCACAAAGAATTAAACAGATCTTTGTGCTCCAGCCACCCACACTATACATTTACCAGGGCTGACCATTGCAGGAGTGGGGTCAAGTCCAAAGGGAATGGAAGGGACGCCCGTCATTTCCAATGTGCTGCCATTCACTTCATCCAACAATACAGAGACCCTACATCCCGTCTAATGTTAGATGACCCCAAAGGCCTGTCTGTAAGCACTGCTTCCTTCGGCTGTGATTAAAACCTTCATCAGAAGCGCCCTGAGCTTGGTGTAGTCCTCCAGTTTTGAATCCCTCACATTAGGCAGCTGTAACTACATTATTGAGTAATTACTTTCAAGGTCTCCGTGTTTTCGCGTTGTCAAGCCACAATGATGGATGAGTGCGAATATCAGTAACACTGTGTCTCTTAGGGTGAGATTCTCCTGAGAAATTTGATGAACCTAATAAAGACTGCCAGAAAAAACTATAAAAGTCTCAATAAATAAATAATTCCAATACTCATCACACTTCCAAAGAAGACACAGATAAGTTAATGCAAGTGAGTTGTTTCCTCAGGCTTTAGATGACAGTTATTGATGTCAAGTGATTATGAGTGGACAAAAGAATATTTAGGAGGAATAATAAACTATTTGCATACATTTAAACAATTGGTAGTGGACACAAACAGTGGTCAAGTGCATTACAAAAGCAACTGTGGCCCTCTCGAGGTTCCCTTCTTCCATAAAAAGTCATACAAAAGTCAAACAAATAAAATTAAATAAATATAGTTCTAAGTAAATTTAAATGTAATAAACATGTTCATAGCCACTGTAAAATAGTTAAAATCGGCACATAATCTCATATCGGTTGAATTTGGAATATGCATGGCAACCATAAATGTGTATTAGAAAAATAAAACTAAAATCATTCCAATACTCATTGCAAGTCTTAAAGTTGATGTAAGTTGTTTCTTTAAGCTTTAGATGACAGTTATTGATGTCAGGTAATTATGAGTGGACAATAGGATATTTAGGATGCATAAAAACCTATTTGCATGCCTGTAAACAATTGAAAAAACAGACTGGCTGAGCAGCGGACAGGTGTACTTAGACAGCAGTTAGCTAAAAATTTAAATAGCAGTCAGATGGGACCTACAATGGACTTCCTCTTCCTCTCAGTTCCCATGTCAGTTTCTTCTTGAGGCTTTGAAACACTTCCTACTCTCATCAAAAGTGGTAAAAGTTCTAACTACCTAAATTCAAATTCAGTGCACTTATGTTCAAAGCCTTTCTAAAATAGCTCAAATTGGCACATACTGTAACCTCACATCAGTTAAATTCGGTATGCAAGCTTGGCAAACATAAATGTCGACTATAAAAATATGAACGTCCCAATAAATAATTAATTCTTACATTCGTCAGAGTTCCAAAAAAGGCACGGCGCAAAAAAAGGTCTAGAAGTTTTTTTTTTTTAAGTTGAAGTGAATTGTTACTTCAAGTTAGATGACAGTTATTGATGCCATATGATTATGAGTGGACAAAAGGTTATTAAGCATGCAGAAAAACTAATTTGCATGCATGTAAACAACTGGAAAAGCTGCCAGACAGACTGGCAGAGCAGCGGGCAGGTGTACCAGACAGCAGTTGGTAAAAACAGTGTTCAAGGGCATTACAATAGCAGCCCGAATGGACTTCCACACACATTTGTTGCCCCCATTGTTATTGTTTTTTTCTTGAGGCTTTGAAACATTCCCTACCGCCATCAAAACCAGAGATCCAGGCTACTGAAATGGATTGTTTGGAGTGAAAGAGTATGTTTTCACCCTGCTGATATTTGCACAGGCTATACCCCAGTTTATTCAGGAACACAATTCTCATTTCCTGGCCTTTTCTGTGGGGACAAAGTTTCCATCTAAAAGCTTTATGTAGCGCATTGCAAAAGAAAAAAAGAAAAGCAAAGCATTCTGGCTTCACGCTGTTGGTTAGACAGCTGGTTAGTGGGAGAGGGTGAGACAGTTAAGTTCTCACTGCAGATGACTCGATGGGCTTCCGTCCGAGAGTGTCCATGGAGATGACACCCAAGTTCTTCATCAACAACAACCTGGACGCCAGCTATGGACGTGTTTTGATTCTTAGGTTCCCAAATGTAACCTTGGTGAGTCAGTTTAAATATTCAAATCTGGCAAAACATGAAGTCTGAACTATTTAGTAACAATCTTTTGAGTTTCCTTCTAGCATAAGGCAACACATGCTACACATACACAAGGTTGAGGCTTGGAAGCAAACAGATGGGCCGAGATGAGATGATTTCAATCAAAATACAAGATCTCTTCCATCTGGGCTCTCACGGCACTTTGAAGATAAAGTGTAGTGTGGCTATGTGAAGGCTTTCTTTCATTTACTGCACTTCTTCCAGCTGGATATGGAAACTGTGGAAAAAAACGGAAATATTGTCAGATCTGAATTTAAGTCGAGAACGTTCTCAGACAAACATGGAACGGTTTAAGAGTTGGATGTCAGACTTTGGATATTGTGGAGGTTGTTTTTTTCTAATCAGACATGCCGGCTGAATTTCCATCTCGTAGGTGAACTTCTCTGCCTCTAACACTTTGTCTTTTTTTTTTCTTCCCACTTAGGTGCGTTAGCTCGGAGGCCCAGACCCCGGCATGAAACCGGTCTCATTAAAACTCACATCATGGTGTGAGTTCAAACCTTAATGGATCAGTCAAAAGCACCTCACACACTGTCACCCTAATGGCTCCTCTCTCTCACGAGAATTTTGATCCATGCAGAGGCTCGATAAATCCCACTCGCGGTGCAGCTGTGGTTGAAGGAAAATAAGAAAGAAGCAGGTGAGAGACTGTCACACCTTTACAATTTCCCTGCATTCTACTGACTTCTGTCCTCTACTGTTGGTGCTCTTTCAACTCAGAAGTAAGTTGCTCAAAGGTTGCTTTTGCATAGCTCAAGAGAGTTGATATCATTTCAGGTATATTCCATGTAGATCACCTTTGCTATTTTTTTTTTATAAAAGACTTTTTGACTCAATATTTTCAGAAATAAAAATATGCAATAGAACTAATTTGGTCATAGAACTATTTATTGATGCAACAACTGTTTAAATTGATCATTCTTTATGTTTAAGATGGAAGAATGGAGAAAGCAATATTATGGATTATGAACTAAAAAATGTCTTGATGCATTTGTTTTTTTTACAAATATGCACATTTTCACTTTACTGATGTTTACTGATGGACTGGATTGATGTGGATTATTGTGATGTATTTTTCAGCAGTATGGACTCTCATTCTGACGGCACCCATTCACGGCAGAGGATCCATTGCTGAGCAAGTGACGTAATGCTAAATGTCTCCATATTGGCGAATGAAGAAACAAACTCATCTACATCTTGGATGGCCTAAGAGGGAAGGGAAATATTAGTACATTTTTGGGTGAACTGTTCCTTTAAAATTTCTGTTAAATGTATTCAAAAAAATACAGGTTAATAAAAGAGTGAGTTATGTTTGTTTTGATTGAATTATCCCTTAAAACTATTCTTGCCTTGTACAGAGTTCGACTGAATGTTAGCTGAACACGTATGTAAATGTCTTTGTGTCTCCTGCTGCATGTTTAAACTCTGCCCCCTGAGATGACATGCTGTATAGATTCACAGATTAGAGTGAGAAGGCAAATGTATTGCGGCTTATATTCAGATGGGTTGAAAATCAGAGACTGCATTGGAAATTCAGGATTTACAATCTAATTTAAACCTGGACAAAATGTTACACATGACTTAAAAAGATAAAAATGAGTTTGTACATTATTTTCAAGTCAAAGTTTAATTTACTTTATTATTATTTTTATTTATTTTACTCCTTATTTATTTTTATTGCACAGCAGGGTCTTTTTTCCCACTAAAGCATTAGGTGCACTTTAAAAAAATACTGTCAAATTGTGTTCAAAACAAATTCTCAAATCATTTGAAATCCATATTAATAAAATTCAACTTTTCACTCAAAATGTTGCATCTGTATGAAAAAAGAAACATTATAACATTGAAAAAAGGCAAAATAGAAGCCTTTCACTCTTATATTTTTGGATGCTACTGCTAACACACATACATATCTGTTACAAATGATGTCCTTTTTTGGACAAATAGGTACGCTGAAGGAGAAACTAGCACAAAAGAAAAGTTATGCTTTCTCACTTTGCTATCAGTTCCTTACAAACCTCCCGATTATTTTCTCCCCTAAACATTCTCATTAGTCCTCTTAAATTCATCCAACAGTGATGAGCCACAAAGAGCGGATTCCATCAGGCTGATAGTTACTTCCTCTCTGCCAAGCTTCATTAGACTATATTTACCTTCCACCATCAGCCTTTTTTGTTGGCATAATTAAAGAGCAAATGGTGACCTCGTGACCCCAGCCCCCCTCCGTACCCCCTCTTTAAGTGAGACTGTGTTTAGTATGCATGTGAAGCTCCAGACTCCGACACGGAGGATATGATACGGAGGAGAGGACTCACTGTAACCTTCATCAGGGAGCCAGAGTAGATTATTGGTGAGTAATGAGCGAGAGAGAGCATCTTTAGCCCTCTGGCTCCTTCAAGAGTTTTGGATAATCCAAAACCACTCACTTTCCTTTCTTTCATGTCATTATTCATCTATCTATCTATCTATCTATCTATCTATCTATCTATCTATCTATCTATCTATCTATCTATCTATCTATCT
>JAUCMT010000028.1:16981113-16999954 GCA_032357475.1 Enteromius thamalakanensis
TATCTATCTATCTATCTATCTATCTATCTATCTATCTATCTATCTATCTATCTATCTATCTATCTATCTATCTAACTTTGTTTATTCTAACATTTGTCTGATTATGTAGTTTATTCTATTTACCTAACCTTTTTCATTTACTTTGCTCTATCGTTCAGTCTGTTGTTATATATACAGTATATAGAGAAAGATTGTTGTCTATCTTTCTTTGTCTGTCTATCTGTCTGTCTGTCTGCCCGTCCGTCCATCCATCCATCCATCCATCCATCTATCCAGCTATCTATCTAGGAAAGAAAACTCACAAATAAGATGTGTTTAATATCTCAGCTGTGATTAAATTAGTCTTTTGCAGAGGTTGCTCCTCAGATGTTTATGGAGGAACAGACTCATATGTAAATCTTGCGTCTCCTTTAGGGTTCTATAGCAATTTCTTGAACTGCATTCAGATGTGCAAATATACCTTCAGTCAAGATTTTAATATGCACATGATCATTGCTTATGAAATTCTTCCAAGACCAAATGAGCTGCTATTCTCATTTTATTTTTTATCTCTATACTAGAAACTGTATATAAGCTCAAGGCATAAGAGTAAGAATGACTTGTTTGCTTTGTAGGTTCTTGCACGTAGCACGAAAGCAGCATGTTTGAACAGGCAAAAACACGTGTGAGATTCAAGATGGACAGTCTGCCATATTACTTGCTGGTATTTACCCCTTTCAAGCCCTACGGTGCATAAACATGAAAAGACATTAGCAGTTAACATTATTGATTGTGTTTTTAGTCCGCGTAATAAAACGTGTTTGTGTTTTCGCAGCAGGAACTGCAAGAGCGATCACAACCATGGCAACAGACGAGCAGAGCGCGGGAGAGGATGGTCTGATGTCAGTGAAGGAACGACAGGTGAAAGAGAGGTTCTGCCCTTTGATTAAGATCACATCAAGGGTGCAGATGTGAAATGGCTATTGATTGGTTCCCTCTCTATCTTCTTCTGCCGTGATGAACAGAGAACACAATCACTGTGGGTGAAGTGGTCTTAGAGTGGCACTGGCACTTTATTCGCAGCTGTCCGTCAGCCGTGTTGTGTTATCTTTGGTGATAGAGCGTCCGGCCTCTCTTACCTCCTTTTGCCTCACAGTCATATGACATCATAATGGCTGGAGATGGAGGCTGTTAGTGCTAATTTATGAGCCTATTATCAACACTCTGTGGGGACCTTAACAAATATCTAACACATCAACAGCGGGTGACATTGTAAGAAAAAAATATACACAGCAGACGTGGGGAATTTTAACAAGCTGGCTTGTTAAATGCATGTTATATGTTTCAGTTAAAAAACAATAAAAAGGCCCAGATGTAATATTATATAATGTGACAAATTGTTTTTTATAAGAAGAGTCATTGGGCTATCCCAAACTCAATTAGAAATAGATCATTCAATGGACAAATATAATTGTCATCATTGTGTCATAGGTGTCACGTCTGATTTAATTGCATTTCAAAATATTTTTTGTCCATTTAGAGATGAGGTGATGGAAACCAGATTCATAAAGATTCAAACTGGAAGTAAAACTTGCTAATAGTTTGTTAAATACAATATAAATATGCAAAATTGTTTTAAAAAAGCCAGCACACTACGAAGGCGAAAAAGCAAGTGCGAGATAAAAGATCAAATATTCTAAAATAATATTTAAATATAATATTAAAACAACTGTTACTTAGCTACAAGTTATCTTACCATATACTGTGAAAAAAATACTTTTAAAAAGACATGTATAAGAGATTTTATATTTGTAAATTATTACATAGTTTATGGAAGGAAATTTACTTAATTTACATATTATATATTACTTTTAAATATCTTTAAAAAGATATTTGAAATAATTATTTGACAATTATCCATATTCTTGTTGTGCTTTACATAAGCAAAATAGAAATTGACACATATATCTCAGCAGATAGCATAATTTTCTAAAGCTTCCATATTTGTGTTGGTTTGAAGATGAAAAGCCATTATTTTTTGCTCTACAGCCCCTTGCTTCGATGCTACACATAAAACCATGACAATAATTCGGTTTGAACGTTCACTCAGCGGCCATGTGGGCTACTCTGGGAATTCTCCTGCAATACAGCTACTATTGCAGCACAGGCTAGATATCAATTAGTGTGATGTATGAGCCCAGCTTCTACTAATTGGGACATGGCAATGTATTTAATAACACACATTAAAACCGTAATTAGGTGTAAATTGAGCTGCATCCCATTGTCTCCCAATCAACTGCATGAACGATGCCGGTAAACAGACTGATTAATACTCTCCGCAGGAGATGCGATTTAGCTCCAAAAACACCCAGCGTTCCAAGCATCTACTCAGTGGGATTTTCTGCCGTTTACGATACAATATCGATCTGCCCGTCGCTTTTTCCATGCCGGGGTTGGCTTCTGCGGGTCAAACCATTAAATGGTCAGCCCGACGACATCAAACAAAGAAATAACAGAATATTCACAAGCGCTCTGCTGAGATTACACGGCATGAAAATATCAACGCGCCAAGATAAGGCTTCGAAGGCACTGCAGGTTTACAGACCTCTTCTGTTGTACCAGCTGGAAAAACCTACACAGGCATTTTATGGATTGGGGAGATATTTGTCAGGTGTGCAGCAAAATGCCCTGTCAGTATAAAGGATTATGGTTTTTATGAGGGCCTGTCTAGGAGGAGGATCCAGCCCCTGTAAACATGCTCTGCAGACCTGCGCTTCAACCTGGAAAGGCCATCCAATCACCTAGTTAAAACACCCTTTCAGGATGATTGAATGCATCCGCTGATGCAACTGAAACAAGGAGCCGCTCGCGGTCCAGATCTATCTGAGAAATGGTTTCGGCGTATGCAAATAGACAATTTCTGTGCAAATGCCCTCACGGTTGTCCTGTTGCTTCCGTGAAGATTTAATATGATTGTAAATGATTACTGAGAATCAATATGCAATTCTCCCGTGTTTAGGTCTTTCTTTCCTCCAGAACATGCTCTCTTTATTGATCACATTCGCTTGTGTCTTCTTGGTTATTTATATGATAATGCAGGGCCGGATGACAGATTTTCATCTTTTGTCATCTGTGCATAAGCAATTGAAGCCTCTGAGTTATTATTTCAAATCATATTTTCTGCATTTGGATGAAATTACGATGCGATCGAGTCTATCCCCCCCGGACTGATTTGATTCCGGGGAATCTTTTATTTCCGAAGCACGGCAGTTAATTCCTCCACGTGTTCGACACAGGTATGGGTTGTTCCGTTTAAAGCTGTATATGTGTAGCATCAATTTCCTCCATCCCGTGCTTCTGGTCCTTAGCGTGCTATTGCCTAATGTAGACCAGCCAGAGGAAGATAATGAACTGTGGGTATTGATGTGGAACAAGAAAGTAGACTAATGAATTAGAGCTGCTGGGGTGAAATGCTGAATGAGAGCTAATTTATCGTCGCTACAGATATAAGATGCAGAGTCACCGGCGAGTTAAAGGCCTCTGCTGAGAGCTGGAAACTTTTTAGTGATATTATATGGAGTTAAACTTAGTTGAGGAAAACTTTTTTTCCCACTCGCACTTTCTGTTTACGGCTCACTCTAATCTGCGGATTGATTTTAACCCCTGCTGGGTCTTTTCTTCCTGGGTGTTTTTTCTCCAGTCTTGCAGATTCAATAAATCTCTGGTGTGTAAGAGGCAAATTGGCATGAGTTTAAAGGCTGTCTGCCTCGACTGGTGATTTGTGTGTTTGTGTTTATGCGAATACCGATCATTTTCATTAAAGGTCTGCCTGACAATCACAACAGCTCCTGCGTGTCAGGTGCTTCAGAGTTGTATTTCAGTATAAAGCAGAAATTAATCAATGCTGCATCACTTGGCATCAGATTTCAAATATTACTAAATAAACTACAGTATTTTGATATAAAAACAGCAACCTGAAACAAGTTGGAAAATACAAGGTATATGTTTTTATGTGTATTTTTTACATAGCTACATATATTTTAAAATGTCATGGCAAAGCAGAAATTTTAATTACATTGAATATTAAATAAAAACAAATTAATTTCACAATATTACTATTTTTACTGTATTTTATCAAATAAAAAAATATGAAAATAATAATTTATGTAAATATGTATGTGTGTGTGTGAATGTGAAAATTATTAATTGCATTCAAAATAAAAGTTTTTGTTCAAATAATATATGTTTGTGTACTGTGTATATATATTATATAAAAGCACACAGAAAATATTTACATGTATATATTTATATTACTGTAATAAAAATTATAAATATAAAAATTACATACTTTTCTCAAATAAAGGCTATACATGAATGTGTTTGTATGTGCATATAAATTACAAATATACACAGTACACACACACATATATTATGTGAACAAAAACTTGGATGCGATTAGTCGTGCTTAATCGTTTGACAGAGCTAGAATATGTAACTACATGTTTTATATATAATATAAAACATATAATTCATAATGCTATACTTTACACCTTACAGTTAAACATTTTAGTAATATATATTTATAATATATTTTACTTTACAAACATGCATCACAAAGATAGATCCTTCAGAGTGGCTTGGGGAGAGGAGGTATCCAAAACACATCGTCTGGTCACTGGGGTTCCTCAAGGATCAGTTCTTGGACCCCTTCTCTTCTCTATATACACTACATCTCTGGGGCCCATCATACAGGCACATGGCTTCTCTTACCACTGCTATGCCGATGACACACAGCTCTATCTTTCATTTCAACCAGATTGCCCAACTGTAGCCACACGGATCTCAGGCTGCTTGGCAGACATCTCGGAGTGGATGAAAGAACATCATCTACAGCTCAACCTGGCAAAGACTGAGCTCCTCGTTTTCCCTGCAACTCCAACTCTACAGCATGATTTCACTATTCATTTGGACACATTAACTATTACTACATCAGGTTCTGCAAGAAATCTTGGAGTTATCTTCTATGACCACCCAATCTTGCAGGTTTGACCTACACAACATTAGAAAGATCAGGCCCTTTCTTACAGAGCAAGCCACACAACTCCTGATCCAGGCCCTGGTCATCTCCAGGCTGAACTACTGCAAAGCTCTTCTAGCCGGTCCTTCCCTCATGCACAATCAAACCTTTACAAATGATCCAGAATGCAGCAGCACAACTTGGGCCTCATGTACAAAGACTTGCGTAGAATTATTACTAAAACATTGGTACAGACAATCCTGGAAATGTGCGTACGCACAAAAAAATTCAGATGTATGAAACACTGCGTACGCGGAAACCCACGCATAATCTCTTTGTACATCTAAATTAACGTGAAATTGAGCGCACGTGCACTAGCCCTAAACCCCTCCCTGCCTCCTCCCTCATATAAATATGATAATTACTGTACTTTGGGAAAAAAAATGAAAAAGCAATGGCAAAAGCATGCAAGCAAGAAGATAAACTTCACAGAATGTGAATTGGAGGTGCTCCTATCGGTGTAGACCGGAGAAATTGTGTTATTTGCAAGTTTGTTCTCCGGAATTAATAAGAAACGGAAAAAAAAAAAACATTCACACGAACATGCCTTTGCTCTTGATGTACAATAAAAAAGAAAAAGAAAAAAAGACCATTACGAGGGTGGAGTAAAACCCACGGCCTCAAAACAATAGTCATTTATTCTACCACTAGACCACAGAATTTGTACTTGCACACGCGATGTCCCACGATCATATCATATGTCGAGCATATCAGTACCGAGTCTTACCCTCTGGCCTGTCCCTCGCTCTCCGCATCCTCAAATATCTTTCACATGCGCAGGGACATCGTGCTGGGCACTGTGCAACTGGGTCTTCAGGTCAGCGGTTCTTCTCAAAACTCAGAGGCTCCTGGGGCATATGGCAGCTGCAGCCGCGGTCTTGCTTGCTCATATGAGACCGCTACAGCGTTGGTTACACGATCGGGTCCCGAGATCCCTTTTCAATCCGTGGGACAATTTTGCTTTCCTATGTGTCGGGGTACAACTAGGACAGATCTCGAGACATGTCGTGGTGAACACGGATGCCTCTCTCGCGGGCTGGGGTGCTGTATGCGGACGGACAACACTGCGGCTGTTGCGTACATCAATAAATAAGGTGGTCTACGCTCTCGCCGCATGTCTCAGCTCGCCCGCCATCTGCTTCTGTGGAGTCCCAAGCGGCTGAAATCGATATTCATATTCCAGGGCTACTCAACCGTGCAGCGGATCAGCTTTCACGGCAGTCCACCCCCCCTGGAGAATGGCGGCTCCACCCCCAGGAAGTCCAGCTAAACTGGAGTCACTCCGGACAGGCCAAGATAGACCTCTTCTCCTCCCCCTAGTCGACCCATTGCCGGCTGTTTTATTCCCTCTCCGAGTCCCCTTGGGCGCTCGGCAGGGATGCGCTGGCACGCGGCTGGCCTCCGGGGCTCAAGTACGCCTTTCCCCCAGTGAGCCTCCTTGCTTCTCAGGGGATGGGCACCATTTGGCACCCGTTTCCCGAACTGTGGAACCTGCATGTGTGGCTTCTGGACGGGACGCGGCCCGGCTATGTGCCCAAGGTTCCCACCACGCCTTTCCGTGATCAGGTGGTGAACCTGCAATCTCTGCCCTGGGAGGAGGCAGACCCAGCCTTAGAGTTATTGTGTCCTGTACGCGCGCTGCGCCTCTACATCGATTGTACTCGGAGTTTCAAACGCTCTCAGCAGCTCTTTATCTGCTTCGGTGGTAAGCAGAAAGGGAATGCTGTCACCAAACAGAGGTTAGCTCACTGGGTGGTAGAAGCCATCTCCCTGGCTTATTTATAACATGGAGAGCCTTGCCCCATCAGACTGAGAGCTTACTCAACAAGGAGTATGACCTCGTCCCATGCGCTGGCTCATGCCACCTCTTAGCGGATATCTGCAGAGCTGCGGGCTGAGCGACACCCAACACCTTCGCCAGGTTTTACGACCTCCGCGTAGAGGCCGTGTCTTCTCACGTCCTTGATCAGGACAGCAGGTGAGCAAGAGGACCGGCTGGTGCCGGCTTGCTGCGCCGCTTCCACGGAACCCGCACTTAAACTCAGTGTTCGCTTCAATGTGCATAACCTCCCTGCCCCGCTGTCGGACTAGAGCAGTGTAGCTCTGGCTGTGCTTCCTATGGTCTCCTTCGGCAGAGGTGTGGCATAAAACATCTCCACGGTATACACAAGGCTGTGTTTCCCTTATATCCATATATCCATTATATCCATATTCTTATCGATATATTGAAAATTCTTGTTCCGCATGTGTTAGTTCAGGAAAACTTCATGTGCTCCGCCCTCAACCGCTTGTTTCAGCACTACTGAAAGCAACCCAGGTGGCCCTCATACGGGCCGTGGGGAGGTTGAGAAGGTTACGTGCAGATTCTCTGCTAACGAACTGGAAAAGCTAAAAATGTCTCGCCAGTTGGCAGGGGATCTCCGCTTAACGCAGCCCAAGAGTGTGGCCTGTTCCGTGGGTGTTCCCATTTTTAACGTCGAAATGATTAGACTGAAAGGGTAACGTCTAGGTTACAACTTAACCCACATTCCCCCGAAGGAGGGAACGGAGACGTTACACTTTCTCCTGCCACATCTCTAGAGTCGCGTTGAAGCCAGCAACAGCTCTTCAGCGAAAACCTGCATGTGCACTGTGCGTGCGCCCTCTTATACTCACGCAGTGATAAGGTGCAGCACCTAAGCGCAATCAGTGCACGCCAATATTTATTGTCCTTTAGTAAAAGTTCAAAGCAGATAGGTCTCTATCTCTGGCGAGTTCCCCTATGTGACGTCTCCGTTCCTTCCTTCAGGGAACGTGGGTTACGTTCGTAACCTAGACGTTTTTACATTTTACAGTTTTTAGGGAAATTATGTAATTGTAAACAAAGGTGACAGAGAAGTGCTGATCCATCTGCGAAGCTTTATTTAGAGACATGGTCAAACAAGCAGGGTCGGTGGATGGGCAAACAGGTATGCAGTAGACAAAACGCAAGAAATGTTTTATAAGTGAAAACGCAATGATACTCAGCAATCGGTTAATGAATTAACAAAGGGGAGGAGCTGACGAATAACCATAGTGACAAACAAGGGGCGGAGATGCAACAAATGAGTTTTCATGGAGATAAAAAAGGGCAAGGGGCCACAGACACGATGTAGCACATACAACAATTCAAACTATACTGTACCATATATGACTAAACAGAGGAACACTGACAAAAATCATAACAGTGATATTGCAACATAATTTCAGAGAATTCCTTCAATGTCTGAACAAATATAAAGAACGTAGCTTAAAAAAGTATCTTGTATATTTAATAATCAAACAGTAATTATAATAAGATTGTGGATGATATTTCTATAAAACTTGTTTCCACCATGGAACTGAAAATAAAGGTTATTGCTACTTTTTATTTCACAGTTTCTAAAAAATGTTTCCACAATTCTAAAAGAAAAAGAAAAAAGTCTGAATTTCGAGATATATTTGCGTTACCTCCCCCAAAACAAAAGAAGAAGAAGATGATGATTACAGTAACTTTTAATCTCACATGCTCACCTTTTTTCTTGCAATTTTTTTCTTGAAATCTCACAGTCCAGACTTTGCAAGTTGCCACTGTATGAATATAATTCCCAAAACAAGTCTGGCTATTGGCTAAAACATTTTTCCCAAATTAATGCAAAAAAATCAGAAAAGGTGTGTAGATTCTGGGCTTGAAGACAAGCACTTCTTTTTATAAATCAGGCTATTGTTCTTTCATAAGCACTAGTTGTGAAAGATGTGCACATGTGCTTGATGCACTTATCTAATATGACAAGAAGCCATAACTGGCACTGGCAATCTTATAGATTCATTGTTTTTTTAGGTGATGAATAACATAGACTGCATACTGACACAATACGTTTTTGCAGGTGTTGTTTGATTTTGTTGTTTTAATTGAAAGTCTTGTTTTACTGTAAGGGTTTGTTTCTTTAAGACAAGTCCATCTTAGGCATTGTACCTGTAACAAACGTGAGTCCACTTTAAGAATATGAGTAATCCTGCTGCGTTGATGGATACGACGGGAACAGAGTGCAAATAAAAGTTTGATGTACAAGATTAGTTTTGGCATTCCCGGCCCTTCAGAATCTAAATTTCCATTATCTGAATGCAGCAGACCTCTCAAACACTCCCACTTAACAATCCTGGATCAGGCTCCAGGAAGTGAGACCTCTTCTTCTGCCATTCCTGCTAGAGCTCGTCAGGGCTAATGAACACAGACAGGCCAGACAAGGGGTCTGAGGACTGCGCAGTGTAAAAATCTTGTTAAATTTACGGTAAGAGTACAGGCAGCTGTGGTTGCCAGAAATTCACAAGAAAAGTGCTCGATGCCATGTATTTTACAATTTATTTCCAAGTATACAGCATTATTACAAAATGAAATATGTCATTTATGTACAACTAGTGCCACATGTAATTGGAAAGATCATGATTGTTTTTGCAGTTTTCACAAAAAAATAAAAATAAAATAAAATGTCACATGATTTCACATAGGGCTTCTGAGAAAATTATTTTACAGATTTACAATGTTAAGGTAAGTCCAAATGTTTAACTTTTATCATTATATTTTTTCATGATAAATTATGTCATTTTTACTTTGTTTAAGCAATTTATATAGGATGCATGTATATTTACTGTAAAGTCATACATAATCTATACTTTTTTATTGTATTTGCAGTTTAACATAATCATTTCTTTTTCGCAAACTAGTTCTTTCAGACGGCTCGTTTAAAAAAACTGGTTAAGTTTACTTGTTTGCTTACATGATGTAATGTACATGTGATGTAATATTTAAGCAATTATGTTATTAAATCATCCAATAACGATGTCAGCACTGGTATTTTGTGTCTCTTAATATGGTCTGTTTTCACAACCAGATAATACAATGTCACATGATTTCTCACAGGGCTTCTGAGAAGACAATTTTACAAATGTTAATGTAATTCATTATATATATATATATATATATATATATATATATATATATTACCTTTAACTGTTATTATTACTAACTTTACTAAATTACTAACTGTAATTATTATTTTCTAAAGAAATTTCATATAGCATAAATATGCCAGACTTGTCTTGATTAATCATATGATGCATAAATATTTACTGATTTGCATTTTATGATTATGAATAGGAAACACATTTTCAGCTAATAACCTTCTTTACTTTCCACTTACGAAAAAGGCACCTCCAACTGGAATGGGCTGAGAGTTAGTAGATTTTTGGATGAACTATAACTTTTAACTAATGTTACCGAATGTAAAGTGTTCGCTAAATATATGACCAATAAATGATCAGAAACAATCAAGCACTCCCAAGCTAATGTGATTATGTAGAGTATCTCTCAGCTTCTACTGTTTGTATTTAGGTCTCTTAAAAAAGAAGAAGAAAGCAGATGTGCGTTTCGATGAGGTAATGCACCGAGCTGCTGGAATGGAAGTGCAGAGGCGCTAGGGGTCAAACACATTCCTGACAGCGCGAGTTGTACTGACAGTGAAGGAATGACATCATAGCATCTCACTGATGTGCCCTTTTAAGGAAGCTGCCGGCAGGGGAGGCGGATGGAGCACTTACTGCTAAAGTCTGGCTGCTGCACGCAAACACAATGTGATTTATCCATGAGATGGACAGCGCGCAAGCTTGCTCTTCCGAAAGCAGGCTTATGTTCTTTTTAAAAATGCATTCATTCTTTTTCCTCTCTGTCTTCAGTCTCGTAAACTTTTGTGGCCCTTTCAAGTGCCACTGAGGCGGTGTGTGCGCGTCCTCGCAGCTGCCTTTGCAGACCTGCTCCAACCCTCAGCCTGCTGTGCCATTGTGTCGCTCTCATCCCACAGACAATGCCTGCACTCCAGGAGCAACTGGAGTGCCAGCATTTTTAATACAGCCCTGGGTGCACCGATCAAACCCAGAAGCTGGAACCTTCCCTGACACCTGCAGCTTCACAGCATCCTACCAGAACACAGTGTAATCAGGCCACATCGCTGCCTGGCAGAGCCGTGCAGGATCTGACAGTAATAGCACACTAGCACCGCAGCCATGGATAAATAAGTGCTGGCAAAGGCAGAGAAACCAGGTTATAATCATAATGGATTACTGTTTTGATACAAAGAGAAAGACACTTCTGTTTTAGCGATAATGTTGAATTTAGAAAAGTACGCAGTGTGCTGGTATTACATATAACACACCAATAAAAAAAGTTCAAGATGAGGTCCACATGCTCTCACGCTAAGGCAGTTATCTGCTTTTGGGTGTTTGCCATTCAGCTTATAATGCTTTAGACAGCATTGCAGAACTATTAAAGCCGTCTTTTGGTGCCCGAAGCCCGGCCGAGTTGCGTAAAAAAGTCGGGCAACGTCTGGCTTAAATGCAGGGCTCTAGACTTAAGACTTCTTTCCTATTTTCCAACGTTCTTCTCTGAACACTGTGTGCCATGTGCTTTGATTAATGTCATTCCTCTGCACCTGCTATGCGCTTCTTAATAAATCAACATCAACTACATTAAAGAGAATCACTTTATTTAAAGTAAATAAAATCTGGAAAAAATTACTGGACTAAACACGGCCCCTCGTACCGTGTGATGGGAAGTAGATCCGTTACCAAATGGTTGGAGATTGTGTGGGCCTGCGACAGCGCTACTAGTGGTAAAACCGGAACCAACAGGAACATACACGATTCCTCACGCTGCATACCTGGTACCAACAGGCTTATATACGGCCCCTGTCGCCGTGATACAGAACTGGAATCTGTGATTTGCGGTTCAGAGACCGGACGGACATTCAACAGCTCTCCTGGCTGCATAACCGGTGCCAACTGGGCTTTCAGGAGCACGCCTGGCTGTGACACCTGACCAGGCTAGACATTAAACAGCTCTCCCAGCTGTGTATCAGGGACAGATTGGACACCACACCACCCCTCTCGTAGTGTTAAGGTGTTGGAAACCATCACTAGCTGGTCAATACTATCTAGGGAGGAAGACGGCTCTCCTAGCTGTGACGCCGGACCCAATTGAACATTACACAGCCCCTCTCGCTGTGGTATGTTCTCGGAACCCATTGCTAGCGGGTCTGTACTAGCTAGGGTGGAAGTCAGCTCCCCTAGCTGTGACACTGGACCCAATTGAACATTACACAGCCCCTCTTGCTGTGGTATGTTCTCAGAACCCATTGCTAGCGGGTCTGTACTAGCTAGGGTGGAAGACAGCTCCCTGAGCTGTGACATCGTACCCAATTGAACATGACACGGCCCCTGTCGCCGTGATGAGCGGTTAACACCCCGTAGTTGTGGGTCCCGAACCGGCGAAATGGATGTTAGCCTCTCTGAATGTGACAAGCGCACTGCCTGAGTTAAACATGGCCCCTGACGCCGTTCCACGGACTGTAACCCGTTTGTTGCGGTTTGAGCTCCACAAGGAAATTCACAGGGACTGTCATGGGCTGGAACCCGCAAAGGATTTCTGACATTCCCAATGGCGAGTTGGTGTGCACTGTTTCTGCCGTCATTTCGGGTTGAGAATCCACTGTGTCAGCCATTTCATGAATGAGAGTAAAAATAGAGTGCAATGTCCCCCCTGAGATTTACGCCCGTGGTAGAAGTAGTAGTATTAATTTATATTTATCATTATTGTTATTATTACTTTATTTTTATTATATTTATAATAATACTGCCACTATCAATAATAATAATAGTAATAATAATTATTATTATTTTGTTTAAATACTGATACTGTATTTGCAAGATTTATTACACTTAGCTAACGCTAAACAATTGAAGTTAGCTGCTTTTGTTTCTTTTAGGTTGTGGCCTCTCTAAGAACACTGACACTTGCACATGTACTTGCAAGAGTCCTCAAAGAATAAAAAGTTAAGTTTTCCATTATTCTGGCAATAGAACACCAGGTTATAAAATATTTAAAAATAAGTGTCTGCTAAAAGAGGTTATATAATGCTGATGGTGGAGGAATATGCAGCTAAAATGTCTCTCTTTTCCTGCCTCTTTCCCTTATTCTACTTTTGTGAACAAGGGTGAGAGAGTTCAAACCGGGTGAAGCCATCAAACGACAGAGATATCTGTCTTTGAGATCGCTTCTCCACCTTCATTATCAATTATTCATTTTGAGATGAGGTCACCAAGCAAACAGACGAAACAGTCAAACTTCCACCATCTATCTTTGTAAAGGAGCCAGTCTGACACTTTTGGGTTCAGAGGCATCTGTAGTGCTGCAGACTTCCATCTTTGCCATTAAATGGTCCTTAGCCCTGGATTTGTTTGCACATATGCCTTCCACTTTGGTTTGTCATTAGACATGGGACAGTTGTCTAACTGAATAATTTCAAAGGCTATGTTCCAAAACTCGATGTGCTCCCAATGTAGCCAAGGCATTATAATTGTACTCTCAGCGTGAATACTGTTCAAAAAGTCTAGGACATATTATTTTAGGGCAGCATTGCACATCCTTCACAAAGAACCCAATCCATGCATTTCAACCAGCTCAGTGGAAAACATTATTCAAGGTGATATAAAAAGACGGTAAACACTGTATAGGCCCATTATTGTTGTAAATGATAAACGTGTAGCCTTTCTTTAGGTTTTTTTTTTTTTTGGTCTGTGCTCTATTGTTTGTGCCACACAGACGTTTGTCATTACTTTTCTGCGTCATATGGTTGAAAAGACAGAAATAGACTGTAGTATCCTTTTTAGTTGCTGTTGTTGTAAAACCTGAAGCCAAAACCCATAAAACGCCTGTGCTATGTCACATGCCGATTGTCTTCAGTGCGTCAGTGTAACAGAGCCATGTGAAAAGGAGGATCTGTGCGTAACTTTATCTGATATCCACAGTAGTTAAACACAGAGTTGCTGTTTAGTGCTGACTCTGAGGATGAAATTACACTCATAAAAAAGATCATTACAAGAAAACATCTCTGCAACCCTGCTGGCTGGATGAACTAAAGCTCACAGTCATAACTTTACTAAATGATGCTGACGTTTACTAAGTCTGCTGAAAGCATTGAAGTTGAGTTAAACTGATCAACTGAAAAAAGAAAAAAAAAAACAGATTTTGCACAGCCACAAATAGTATAATCTTACAATAGTATATATATAACTACAGTAAAGTTAGACATTACTGTATGTAGTGAGGTATCTGAGTACAAGACACTGAATATGTTTTTACATTTTTTTCTGCATATGCTCTTTGCAATTCTAATTTATTCAAAACATTGCCCAAACGAGTAAATACACCCTTATTTACAACAAACATAAACTCCCTTTGGGGAGAGCTGTGCACAACTGTAAACAATGTTGCAGAACATATTGGAACTGAACCTACAACATAGGTCTGTAAATCATTCATGCACAATCAAACATTTCTCTCTGTCTGGCCACATAGCTTCATCTTCTTCACAGCGAACATCATCTCTTGCAATTCACCTCTACAGGACTCTGCTGTGATGCTGGAATTGCTGCATCCATGGCCACAAACAGGGCCATTTGGGTATGTGGATGCTGGTCATACCTTCCACCTTCAGAATGAGAAAAATTCCTGTATTGGATTTAGGAATGGTGAGTAGGGAGAGAGATATTCCACCAGCATCCTATCATGTGTTGCAAATCACTGTCTGACAACATCTTAGTGGTGAAAACGCACATTATCCCAAACAACAACATGCTTATTCAGATGGTCTCCAGTTAAACCCCTCTCATTCTCAGGGATTATGTCCCTGTAAAGAGTGTCTATAAAAGTCAGCAGATGTTGTGTGTTGTATGGACCAAGACTGGATATATGGGTGAGGACGCCATTTTCTGAGATGGCTGCACACATAGTAATAATTCCTCCTTGTTGGCCTGGGACATCAATGGTTGCTCTCTGTCCAATGCGATTCCTTCCACGTCTTCTGCCTTTTGCCAGATTGAAAGCCGCCTCATCATGAATATGAATGTGTGCAGCGGTTCCCTGGCCTCCAGCACCAGTACACACGCTTTAGTACACGAAGAGGGAGCGAGAAAAACTTTTCCTGTGTAACACAATGCATTTTGGACAACATATTGTACAGCATTCACTGTGAATACAGATACACAGAACTGTCATGTAAGTGTAGTGCATGACACTACACAAAGTAAACAGTTTACAGCACTGAACATTAGAGTATGCATAGAACACATACATGTTTTACCTGTACATACTGGCGATGGATCTCCTTCACTCTGTCACTGTTCCGTTGAAATGGCACATTGTACAATCGTTAAATACTCATTTCATTTCTCCTGAGCACTCTGTCAATTGTAGCGTTTGAAATGGATTCAACATTCCCAAAGATGTTGTCATCCTCTATCACAGCACTTTGTATCTCACTCAACCTTATGACATTGTTTGCAATCACCATTGCACAAATTAAAGTTGGGGAGTAAAAAGTTGGGGAGTTTCACCTCTGCAAGGTTGAAAAAGAAGACAAAGTCAGAACTGTGAGAAATAACATTTTTTGTTTTGTATTTAGTGGCGGAAACAGCTTCCATAGCAATGATCTATGAAGTCATCATTACTTGTGTAATGACTCCTCAGAAACAGTCAGATCCATGAGCAAGGCTTTATTGACGTTGTCAGGCGGGCAGAGGTTACAAATCACAGCAAACAGGTACAATCCCGATAATCCAAGAGAATGGTCACACAACAGGCAATAGATCAGTAGGCAGCTGGCAAGAGACAGATACCATATAAACAGTCCAGGGTCAAACATGGACAGGCAGTCCAGATACACTCGGAATTAAAGACATGAGTAAGTAAGACTTTGCGAAGAGAGGAAAAAGTCTGGTCCTTATAAAGGCCGAGAATAATCGTAAACACCTGCGGAACTCGCCGAGGTGCGTGGGTTAAAAGAGTCCGGGTGGGAACTAAAACTCTGGTGAAAGTTCCCGCTGCTGCCGTTCGGAGCCGACCACAGAGGCGCGATCTGTGACAACTTGCTGAATTTAATGACTTGCTGTTTCTATTTTTTTTTTTTCAGCAATTTTTTGAGTTTCTGTGCTTTTTTTCTGATTATATTTTGAAACATATTCTTACAATTGTCAGTTTTTATGCTGTGTTTAGAGTAAAATCTTGCTTAACATCTTTACTTGATCTTTCACTGAAAAACAAACAACACAAATGTTGTGGTCCTATGAATGTTTACGGATACTGCGTATTTTTGTTTCATACGGTAAAACTTATTTTTGTTGTTGTTATAAGAGTCTTTATCCCTGTTTATACTAATGAAACAAAAGTTCAGGGTTCACTTTTTATGGCACTTACAGTATACAGATGTACAATGGAAAATGAATGATTGCTTCACCAAGGGGGCCATGGCCTGCAAAACAATGACAATTAAGGGAGGGAAGAGGGTGATGAACACTTCCGTAGCTAAGTGCGAATGTGCATTGAGAGTTTAGCAGCTTGACGAACAGATGTGCAAATAAGAAGAACAGGGGTGGTGGGTCAGGGGACATATAATTATCCCTCAAAGATGATCAGATGTGTGACATCAGACGTACACAAAAGGTCAAACTTAAATAATGTTAAATCTATGAATGACTCATCAGCCTTAATAGCTGCTGTTGGCAGATGAAGGCTAAATGACTGTAGGTGGCTATCACACACCCAATGGATTAACACACACACACACACAAACAAGAACAAGAGGGACTGCAACGAGTCATCTGTTTACAGCAAAGTTGTCATGATAAGAAATCTGGTCATAAATGAACAGTGTCCAAAATTAATGACAAAACTGGCTTTTGTGGATGATTAGATGTTTGCAAGGAAATTTATTACAAGCTACAACATTATACACAGTTTAAATCAAACTGTAAGCATGATAATCTGACCCTTGCTGATGTAAGTAACATGAGTGATTTCAATCAAACTGTACACTAAAGAAAACATCTGTTGTGACTCTTAGAATGAGTTTCAACTTGGACAATTATTAGATGTTAATTTATCTTATTTCCTTAATCAGGGGTTTGGCTATGTGTATAGCAGCTCCAACCTGTCCTTTAAATAATACGCCTATATAAGTCGTTTGTGCAATAGTGCTGAAATAGGACTCATAAGAGTGTATACTACAAATGCAAGAGAGATGCGTTATAAGACAAGTCATGATCATGCGATCATGGGTTTGAATCCAGAGAGCGCATGGGCTCAGAAAACACTATAAGACCAGCCTTCACCACGGACAGCGGGAGAGATGGTGAGTCCCCCTCTCGTGATAAGAATGTCTTCCTTAAGGTTTTCCAACAGGTCATGGGAGGAGGAGCCTTCGGAGTAGCCCAACGTGAGGACGATCGCCTTAAACATTGCTGGAAACAAGTTTGCACCGTCGAGGATCAGGAGTTCCATCCAGCTCCTCACCCTCTCCCGCACTTTGTTGTCCATAATGGCCAGTTGTACTGCATCGCACTGCACTGCAAACAACTACTGGTGGTCCCCAGAACCTAGACTGAGACGATCCTGGAGCTGACACATGCACACCCCACGGCAGGACCCCTGGGAGCAGCGAACACGGCTCAACGGATCGGGGACAGTTTTCATTGGCCGGGCCTGCATGCGAAAGTCAAGAGGTTCTGTGCATCCCGCCCTATGTGCCAGCTCACCACTTCCAATAAACCTCCCCCAAGTCCACTCATTCCTCTGTCTATCATCGGGGTGCCTTTCGAGTGTATCGGTATGGATCTCGTGGGGCCGCTGCCAAAGTCCGGCTGGGGTCATGAACACATCCTGGTCATCGACGACTACGCGACATGGTATCCAGAAGCTATACCTCTTCGCAAGGCACACCTCGAAGGCGATCACCCAGAAGCTGTTCCTGCTTAAACTGGGGGTCATCGAGCCATCCAGAAGCCCGTGGTCCATCTCCATCATCCTGGTCCCGAAGCAAGACACCCTGAGATTTTGCAATGACTACCGACGACTCAACGAAATATCCCAGTTCGACGGCTACTCCATGCTTCGAGTGGATGAGCTGCTGGAACGTCTGGGAAGGGCCCGGTATATCACCACATTAGATCTCACCAAAGGCTACTAGCAAGTTCCTCTATCCGATACAGCTAAACCAAAAAACGCCTTTTCTACCCCATCAGGTCACTGGCAAGGGGTAGCAGTAGTACCTGGGTCATGATGGGGAGGGTTGGGATGGGGATCGAGCCAGAGCCTGCAGGAGATCCAGATCCGCTGGGGCCTGATCCAACCAGAGCCTCCAGGAGATTCAGATCCGCCGTGGCCTGATCCGCTAAAGCCTGCAGAAGATCCTGTTCCGCGTGGCCCTATCTGCCATGGCCTGATAAGGATCCTGATCTTCCGTGGTCCAATCTGCCATGGCCTGCCGAGGATCCTGATCTGCTCTGGCCCGATCCACCAGAGCCTGCAAGAGATCCAGATCCGCCGTGGCCTGATTCGCTAGAGCCTGCAGGAGATCCTGTTCCAGCGTGGCCTGATCCGCCATGGCCTGATGAGGATACTGATCTTCCGTGATCCAATCCGCCATGGCCTGCTGAGGATCCTGATCCACCTGATCCACATGTTTTCCCTGTCTTGTTACCACACCTCTCTCATGTTCATCCTTCCCCAGCTGTGTTTCCCCAGGTGTTCCGTATTATTACTTGGTTAGTCTGTGTATGTATACCATGCTCTGGGTGTTTCTCAATGTCAAGGAAGGATCCTTGAAAGCCAGAATTTCGAGGATGCTACGTCATCGACATCCGTCGAAGGACTGTTCCAATGTCGAGGATCCTCGGAATTTC
>JAUCMT010000028.1:17027189-17066743 GCA_032357475.1 Enteromius thamalakanensis
TCTGGTGTTTCTGTTTTCTTATTAAATCTTTCCTTTTGAATTTATCGTGTCTGCCCTCGTCTGTCACACACACGGACAGCCAACAGCGTGACACACGCCCACACACACACACACATATATATATATATATATATACAAATTTCTATTTAATTAGTCAGTTGTATGCCATGTCCTTGTACCCGAGAAAACATGTCTAATGACAATCTATTAATGTTTACTTATACACTACATGTATATAAAAGCAACGTGTACTTATTATACGAAATGTTCATTCACAAACTCAAAATCCCCCTTGACTGCATAACTACTGAATATACAAGAGGAATGAATAGATATAAAGGTGGATTTTGGATGGTGGAGGCAGAAGCAGAAGAATGGTATAAGATGTTGCTATATTGCATTGTGATTGACAGGATTAGATGAACATGCTTCTGAACCTTCATTCACAATAGCATTTAATCAATTCAATATACGCCTTTCCCTGTACTCGAAGGTAATAATTTAATATTATACATGCACACTTCCATTCAGCTCAAATTGTAATGATGTTAATACAATTTACAATGACAAAAAATAATTAAAATAAATTAGGAAAATACCACGTAATTGTATTTCTACTTGTGCTTTCAGTATTTATGAAATGCTTTGACATTTACACACACACACATACACACACACACACACACATATATAAATATACACATATTAGTGTTGTCAAACAATTAACCGCTAAATAAAAGTCTTTGCATAATACGTGTGTTTGTGTTCTGTGTGTATTGTGTTATTATGTACATATATATTGTGGAAATATTTCCTTGCTTATAATGATATTTATATAATTTATATTAGAAAGAAATATATTTACTAAATAAACATAACCTATTTTCTGGGTAAAATATATATATGCATGTGCATGTACATGCATGTGTGTGTATGTTTATAATAAACATACACAGCATAAACACACACACACACACACACACACACACACACATATATATATATATATATATAATGCATTTCATAAATAATTAAAGCACAAGTGAAAATGTTTTCCTATGTATATAAATAGACAATAATGACATGCAGTAACTATAATAAAGCATTTATTTTTTGCTCTATAAGGCAGTAACACATTTTGGGAAATTAGCAGAAATGATTACACTGAGCTTTGTCCCACTACTTCCTTTATTAGTCTAGACAAAGAAATCTTTATATGCACCTTCAGCCAATTAAAAGTGATTTTGGCAACCTCCCATCCCTTCTCAGACAAAAGCCTGACAGAAAGAAAAGGAATCAATGTTTTTCCTCTGGTCATTGGTAACAGCTGTCCTGCTGTCCCACTGCAGCGAAGAGATTCCGAGACGATGCCAAAGACATCGGATTTATCCAACCCCCACCGCGCAAAGCTTATGCAAACCCCATCATCTACATGAATCCTATTATCATACACTCTTTGCTATAGACGGTCACACACATGCAGAACTGGTTATTCCAATATATATTTACAGCCCTGTGTCTCATCGCCTAAAAATTAGAATTTCAAATCTCACCTCATGAATCAATGTTTACATTACCTCTGGAAGTCAATCTGACTCACATCAAAGCTATGAATAGCGAGTACCACCACGTTTGTAGCTTGTTGCCATGAAACAATGCAATCATTTAACCACAACAAAGACTTTTTGGTCTGATCCACACATCAGACAATTAAAAAAATTTACAAAAGCCAACTTGAGAATGATTATACCGGGACCAAAAACTAAAAGCTCATCTAGAAATGATAAATTAGTGGAAGCCAAATGCAATTAAAGTTCTACTCGAGCATATCGTGCATGCCTGTAGCTTGGTTTCATTACGGCGCAATACACCTATTCCTCTGGGCTCCACGAGAAACCCACATGAATAAACATGAGAGTGTTTTTGTGCCAAACGCTAAAGGCCATGATGGCGCCTCCTCCTCTCTGACAGACCACCTACCTCTCATTAACCGAACCCAGAATGGGCTGCAACCTTCCATTCTCTGTCCCATATCCACATTAGTCTGTCATGCTCCTGTTACAGTCTGCAGGATGTTCAATGTCTCTGAATCTCTGAATCAGACCACCGATGTCTAGAACAGTCATGCAAATGTAATTAAAATAAAACTGTCTGAACATGCAAATATGTACAGAATCAATTAAAATCCAACATAACCTATTCATGCAATATAGTTATATTAAACGTGTAAGGGGTATTTTAAGGTTTTATCAAGGCCTTGAGTCCATTTATGAGTTTATAACATGGTGGCAACAGCAATTTGATAATAAATAAATACCAAAGTAAATACATTTATTTATGTTGATGTATGCATTTTTATTTACTTCTCTTTTACAATTTTTTTTCAAACACTTGAATTCTTCATGTAGACAAGATCTTAAAATGATGTGTAATGCTTTAATTATCATTATTAATAATGCACTGCATGGTCACATTAATGTTTTTGTCCATAGTTATGAAACATAATATGCTTATCTATTCATTATTACATCTTAAGAATGTATAATAATTTACAAAACAACCAATTTCCACACACTGTAATTAGTGCTGGGCAAACATTAATAAAGATTAATCGCATAAAAAACAAAAGTTTTTGTGCACATAATATGTGTGCACTGTGCATAATAATTATGCATATATAAAAACACGCACATTATATATATATTCACATGCATACAATTATATTCATATAATTTACATTATATATAAATATATTTAATATATAAACTTAACCAACCCCTTTCTTAAATTTATGCATGCATGCGTTTTTATATATGCATAACACATGTACATATATTATGTACACAAAAACATTTATTTTGGATGTAATTAAATATTGCTCAGAACTATAATGTATTTTAATTGTGGTTACATTTATAATGCATATAATGCATTATAGTGTACTTTATGAATAACTTTATATACAGTAGTTTTTCAGAAACTTATGTTTCAGAAACTAATATTTATATTTATATAAACTTATAATATTTTTTTGGTTGACGATATTTGTAAACATGATTTAATACTTTTAACTGTAGGTCATTAAAACCTTAAAACACCGTCATGCATGTTAAACTGACTGTGCTGGATTTTAATTGATTCATACTGCATCTTAAATTTGCGTCATAATTAATGCATTAAAATGCTTTTACGAGGCATTATACATAAAGCCTTCAAAATATTGTTTTACCAATTAATTAATACAGTATTACAGTCTAAGTGCAGGCTGTTTATGGTTGCACAGCAACATAGTTACTTTGTGCATTAATAGAAGTTTCACAATAGCTTTGAGTGCAGCCTTAACACATACAGAACAGTTTTCTAACTAATTATATGTAGTGCACAATTAGTCTGAGAAAGATCTTCTTTTCACAGCATTAAGCCAATAGTGACTAGCTTTACAGTGACAGACATGCATGCCAATAGAACACTGTCTGTGTTTTAAATCCCATGATTAGAGGAAACAACTTTGCATTGTCTCTTCTTTTGTCTGTCTATAAGACGTGATGTGTCGAGGCTCATAGTCTCCCACATTAATGTAACTAGAACACGTATTACAGTCTCCAATGAGCATCAAGCTGTCTCAGAAAATTCAGTGGGTTGTAAGAGAGCGATGCAATTTACCTGAAATATCAATACATACATTCACAATCGCTCTTTCTCTCCCACTCTCACACACAAAGCAGAAAACCCTTATCGATTAGAAGACAACTGCCAGCGTAACGTGCTAAACCTGAGAAAAGCCAGAGAGAAGCAGGAAAAAGAAATGGAAAAGCAAAAGAGAATACGGATGTACTGTAATGAATATTTGCATCTTTCTAATGAAGAGCAAAGTGGTAATATTTGCAGGGTTGATATGTAAATGTAATTAAATAGTCTGAATCAAATACAAAAGTACTTTAAAACACAATTTAAGCATGTTCTACTAAACTGTCATTTGTTTAACTTGAATGTTTTTATTTAGATAGTGATTCTTGTTACTGTAATACAACAAATATTTACTGTATTTCAGCTCGAATCAACATGTCATTGTGTTTTGCATTACAGTAATATGACTGAGATTTGGATGTATCTCATTACAGTAATGAAGGAGAAAAGTGAGAAAACTGTGATGAAAAATCAAGTGATAAAAATGTACAATATCTTAAAAGGCATCAGTTTCTTTAGGCAAAAATGTAATTTCCTGTTCTCTTCTTTTCCCAGAATACATTAGGCCGCACCAATGTAATTTCAAGGATCTGATGAGAAAATAGCTTTTTCACGGTGCATTTTTAAACAAACAGCAAATTGAAAAAAAGAGTGTGAGAGGATGCAGGCGGAGGCGTTTGGCTTCATGCATTTTCTGGCTCTGCTTGCACTCAAAGTTGCTCATGCTGATTTTGGACCGGAATCCAAATTGTGAGCCATGCTATCAGGATCAAAGTGGCCGCAAAAACTAAATTACTCACAGCAGAAGTGTTGAAGGCCTTTTGTCCAATACAAATCAGTTTCATTTCACTGCTGCTGATTCACTGTGATTCAAAATGCAGATAAGAACATCCTTCTTCACTTTATTCCAGATCCAAAATTGGCCTTTCTGTTTCAAAACAATATGGACACATGATTATCACAAAGTTACTCAAACCGAGAGATGTACAACAACGGCCACTTAATATACAAGTAATACACTTCAAGTAAAGAATTCAAGAGGTAGACCACTAGAGGGAGCCAAAAAGCCCATATGCCATCAACACCACACATCCTCAGTAATTTCTTGTAACCTGCGAACGGTAATCTCTTTCCTTGTGTTGACAGAAATCAGATTTATAAAATTATGGATCTACAACATGTTCTTGCTGCTGTGCGGTTGCCTGTCAAGTCATGTAAGGTGTACTGACATCCTTTTCCTCTGCGGTAAGTGCACCTATGTTTACATTCTGTCTGCTTTAGTGAATTGCACAGATTTAAAGTGTTCTCAATTCAGACCAGTTTAAAGGACAACAACTGCTGTGATTAAATTCATCCATAAGGGAAGATGAGTTATACATTGGCAAGTGAATGAAAATAAGACAGGACTTAGTACTGCATGTAAGTGTGCACTACCAAAATGGTCCACATAAGCAAAAATGCACCTGTAAAGGTGAGAGGAGACAATAAGCACCAAAAAAACACAACCAAGAAAAAAAATTAAGGCCAACCAAGTCAACTGCATCCAAAGGATGTCATGCAGTTCATTTGAAGCTCCTCATGGTCTTACAGACTGCATATTATCTTTTAATAGCCAGTAGCCATAAGTGACCAGTGTTACTTTCATCCTAGGAAAGAAATTAACAAATTCAAGACTTTAACATTGTAAATCAATTGAAGACGTAGCTTTATATTCATATGAGATGATATTTACCTCTAAAAGGGTTGCAGCAACCAACATACACCACACTGGTCGAAGCTGTTCAAAGCTATAGTAAAGGTGAAGCCAAAGCAGACCATGATCATCCCTGAAAGTGGCCAGTGAGCTCAAGAATCAAACTCTGCTGTGGCTTGCAGCATAGCAGTGGATAAATTGACTTGAAATTGAGAGATTAATGCGTATGGGCAAAATGGGATCAGGATTAATGCATGTAAAGTGACGGACTCAGAGCTTATCTAATGAGGCTTCATTAAAAGGTGCAAAGCATGCCAAACAATTGTCCAACAAGAGATCTGAGGGATTATCGTGGTGATACTCTGTGAGAATGATTTACATTAAGACTTGCTCTTGTCAGTTATGGATAATATGTAGTTAATTTGCATTACTAAGTACTTCAATGTCAATACAGCATTACCATAAAACTCGTAGCTTTCTTTTTTGCTAGCAAATGAATCAGAACACTATTTTGATGTGTTACTGGTGAAAAAATCTATTGAGTAAGCGGGAAGCATGAAAAACGCATTAAATGTTGACTTTATCTTATTCTGTCAAACCCCCAGCACTCACATGTTCTTCAGCAAGACACTAAATCCTGAGTGACTGACTGACCCTTTCATCATCTGCCTCCGCAAATGTCAAATGTCATTTTCCCCCTTCACAAACTGACAGTAAGTGGCAAAAATGAAGAGCTTCGACTTGACAAGGACCCACCTTAAATTACAACAGAAAGAGTTAATTGTTGTTCCAGAATAGCAGTAATCGTGTGATGGACCATTGATGTCAACAAAATTACCTTTTGAAATGGCTTTTAATGTACAAATGTGACACAAATATAAAAAGAATGTATAACATCATCCAACTGTCAAAAGAAATGCACTTTTGGGTTAAGTTGTGATAGATAAGAGGCATGAGGTCTTATTTCTTGCTCAATAAAAGCAGATGATAGATATTTCTACAGACATTATTTTTTGCAGGCAGATGGAAAGGTTACTAAATATATTATATATATATATATATATATATATATATATATATATACACAGCTATACCCTACTTAAAGTTTCGCATTTTTAATTGCAGGAGGGGACAACATTTGTCAACTATTTCTACCTTGATGTGACCTTCATTAATACTTGGTATTGTTTGTTTAATATTATTTTTTTGACTTGAATAAAAAGTTCAACTTGCTTTTCAGATCATTGTACTCATCTGTGCAGCAATATCAGTAGTGTTTCTCTTTATACAATAAACAGACCAACATCTTGTTATTCATTATGGATGTTTTTTCGGTTTAGTTTTTTGGTATTGTTTTCAATCCATATGATGAATCAAAGAGAACCCAATCAGCTTTTTATAAAACGTGCTACATCATCACAGATGTGTTTAGTGATTTAAATGAATGGTGTTAGTTTTGCTGACTTTGCAGATGCACACGCTTTGGCATTATGGCAAAATAGCACTTACAGTAATCCAGCTACAAAGAAGGCTCTGTCAGTGCACAGCCATCACAATCATTGGTTTCCTCCACACCGTTAATGACACAAGCAGACAGTATATTAATCCATTACGGCATAACAACTGTTACTTGTGGATGTACACTGTAAAACAATTCAAGCAGTTTCAACTAATTATTGTTTAGTAACAAGTTCCACAGTAATTTTACGTTAAGTCAATTTCTGTCAATCTGAATTGTTATATTTTAGTTGGCTCAACCTTTAGTTGAAGAATGATCTTGGTGTTGACTGGATTAGTTTTTATTAGTTTAATCAACATTTAGCAGTCTAAATGTTGATTGGATTTGAGAAAAAAAAACATTCATTTAATGTTTTTAAAATATATTTATATATTTATACTTAATATATTATGTCTTCTCAACAAAGACCAAGCAGTAAAATTAGTTCCAACTAAAATATTTTCCCCTTCCAACATTTTGTTAGTATGATTTATTTTTACAGTGTAGATGCATTTCATTAATTTCAGCACATATCTCATCTCAAATAGCACCACTGCTAGGCGTAGTTGAGTAGACCTCAGAAAACCGAATAGAAAACACTGTAGACTCTCTTTCACAACTTTTTTTTAGAAAAATCTGACAATTTTCTGGATTTTGCACTTGTTAAATTGTTTAAATTCACACCTTTCAAGTCTGTTGTAATCAAATTGACTTAAATTTAGCATCAAATGTGACTAATCTTCAGTATATATGACAGCAAATACAAATATTGCATGAAAAACATTACTGAAAAATACATGAACTGTAAATGTTTGAAATTGCTAAAACTGTAACTGAAATAAAAACAAAGCTAAAAAATACATTTACATTAAAATAAAAACTAAATATTGATCAAATACAAAATAATATTTTTTGTTTTATTTGACAAATAATAATATATTAGTGCTGTCAAATAATTTATCGCATCCAAAATAAGGTTTTTGTTTACTTGTGTGTACTGTGCATATTTATTATGTATATAATTAAATACATACAAAAGCATGTATACATTTTAGAAAGAAGTTGTTTATATAATAAATATATATAATACAAATTATATGAACATAAATATACAGTATGCAAATATTTTCTAAATATATACTGTGTGTATTTATATAAACATAAAAAATCCACACAGTAGGACACACACACACATATATACATTACATAAAAAAATTTTTGGGATGTGATTAATTAGTTGTTTCTATTTATAGCTATAATATAGAATCTATCAACTATCCCTAATTAAAAAAACTGGTCTACCTCAGTCTACTGAGTGCTTTTGGTTCTGAAATAAATGATGTGGATGTTATTTAAGGTCCTTGTGGTGGGCGCTCTCTATCTGCTCGCTTTCCCACACAGAAGGTAATCCTACCAGAGCAAATCTTTTTTTGGTTCTCTTGCGACAGATGGCTCGAGAAATTAATTGATTTGATCAACTCTTAGCAAGTTGTTGTTTCTTTCTAATGCTGTGACAACTGATTACTTGAGAAAAGTCATTAACAGTCCTCTGAAATCAAGTCATCCCCCTTGAGCATTAATAATTGCTGTGTTTACTCCACCACCATTCTGTAGCAGTGCTTCTGTGAATATAATGTGATGCTATTCATGAAATGCCTTGACTAGCATGTTCAATCATGAACAAATTTGTATTACAAACTGTTTTTTTTATTTATTAAATAAACACAACACTAAAAAGATTGGTTTGAATCATGAGGAAATCATGTGATTCAAAGCATAAATGGTTTTGTGACAAAAAAAAAATGCATGTAAACTGCAAGATCTAAACAAAGACCACAGTGTTTGAAAACACAAACATTTTGAAAAAAATTTTGGAATACGAGTATAATATAATTGAAACCATCAGATTTAAATGTTTGCATGTTTGAATGCTGAAACCTTGAAATGAAATTCTAAATTCTCAAAATGAACCCACGGTCCCACAGTACAGCTTCGATCTTATCACAGCACATCTTCAAGTGCTGGGAGCACCTCATTTTTCAAGTAAGAATCAGGGTCCAGCTCAGGGTCATCCAGATCAATACTGAGGAATTTCTCCACCACCTCAACACACCTGAATCAGGAAATATATTTTAAGTAGGAGGAGGAGAGAATTAAAAATAATAGTTTTGCTGTTCAGACCACCCCATACCTGCTGTACTGTTCATCTGAAGATGAGATGTCCATCTTTCTGATGGTTCTTCCTTTTCTGTATAACTCTGACACCTGCATAGATGATATTTACGATATTAAATCCTATAATGTCAAAAAGAGACTAAACAGGACACAAACAAAGTTGGACTTTGAACTTGAAAACTCATGCAGATATCCACAACTTTTAATTTCACAGAGATGCAGGACGTTACATAAACATGGTGTCACCTATAAAAGAGTACCCAGTTAATTATAAAGATTTGTTTAGAAGCAAAAATGAGTCCAATTTCACATTATTCAATCAGTGAATGTTTGTATAAACAAGAAAAAACTGGTCATGTTCCCAGGGAAGAATTTCTAGGACAACTGCATAAAAAAGTAAAAAACTTGACATTTTGAAAGTTCATTGATAATATAGACAAACTCAATATACGTAATCTTCCAAATATACTGTAGATATAAGAATAAAAGTTTGGTTTATTCAAATCTACTGAAGTGGAGATGAGAAAAACACATTCTAAGGGAACAATAAAATAAGCAATAAAATATGCACTTAATAAGCAAGAAAATAAGCACTTGAAAGTCTATTTTGCATGTTTTTTTTCCGCTAGTTTAAATAGGCCAAAATCTCAAAACCAGTGCATGAAAAAAAACATTGTTTTTTGTCTGTTTTTCACCCTAGCATTCACATAACCAAAAAAAAAGCACTTTTTAATGTTTTACATTACATTACATTAATGTGTTACATTTTCATTTGTTATATCATGAAAGATACATTTTCTTATAAAAGATAAAAAGTAGGAATGTCCCACATCTGAATTCAATATAAGAAATGACTGTATCCTACCTCCACTCCTCGCTTCACCAGATCATCGGGAATGCCGGCCAGAGTGGCGATATTAGCTGCACAGCTCGACTGGCAGATCCCATTTTTCACTTGGTACAAAAACACCAGCTCCTCTCCTTCTATTGTTGTCTCTAGAGTCTGCAAACGAAAACCAAAAGTTCATAAGTTGGTTTATTAGTCTTGAAGTCAGAGTGATTGAAATGGTTGATGAAAAATGTCTTTTCTGATCATAGCAGTATCTGTGGCACCAGTAAATCCAGCAGTGGAGAATCAGAGACTAAATCCATCTGTATGAGGCTGTGAAAGCATGTCGACATAAGCAAGTGAGGACACTGTGGCCCACGACACAGCCAGTTATTAAGACATGTGGTCAGGAGAGCCAATCCATCCACCTGCATTATAAACACACACACAATATTAGTTGAAATACCTTCTTGCTTTTCTAACAAGTACTGTTTGGTCTTGATTCTTTAACACTTACAGTGTTGGTTCCTTTACCAAACTCATCCACCAGAACAAGAGAATCCCCAGTGCTGTGGTTCAAGGAACCTGTCATCTAGACAGTTATTATAAAACAGCTGAAGGACGGTATTGCAATTCACTGTGTTAATATTTTTCAGTTTTGAATGCCCCCCTTGCAAACACATTTACCTAAACCAATTAATGAATGAATGAATGAATGAGAGACATGACACTCAAAATGGGATGATCCGAGATGGATGTTACAAAATGTAATAAAAGCATATGTGTGTTCAGGATGGTGTAATGTTCTCACCTGGTTTAAGTCCAGCATGAAGGTGCTCAGCCCCACTGAAACAGACTCACGGCTATGCATGCGGCTGAAGATTCCATCCACCAGCCCAATCTCTGCCTCTTTAGCAGGAACATCCGAGCCAATCAGCGCCATGAACACAATCAGTCCCACCTTTAGAAACCATACAAGATGTTACCAAAATGATGAAATGCCTGCATTTAGAATTATTACCAAACAAGAGTCATGCAACCCTGATTTTAGTTCCTTTATAAGTTCATTTCAAGGAAAGTCAGTTCACTCAATAGTCTTATTTTATGATACTGAAAGTTTCTATGGGAACCAGAGGGACTTCCTCCACTATATTGTACGTTGCACTTTCTCCCATTCATACTAATATATGTGAATCGTCTTGCTATTGTTATACAGCCTTTTTAAGTATTGCTGTGAAATTTTCAATTGTTTGTTACTGTTATGGTTGAGGTCTGCTATGTTTCTTGCTGTGTTTGCCTGTTTCAGATAGATGCTCTTGCCGGAGGAATTTGGCCCTGTAATAACTTTCACTTTGCCTTCAGTTTCAGAGCTGATGTAGGTGTTTGACACAAACATTGGGGTGCAAAGTTCCAACAAAGGATGGCTGAAAGAGAAAGAGAGATAAATATAGGAGCAGAAAAATAGAGAAAAGTCAGCTCATTAGAAGAAATGATTTGTACCGTGACTCAATCAGGGCCAGTCTGTGGTTTGATGTCAAGGTTGGACAGCAGTAGCCGTGATCCAGAGAAGCCTGAGCTAAAGCCATGAGACAGTCTAGCTCTGCACACAGAGACATGACCTTATACAAACAGTCGCTCCGCTGAAGCACTGAGGCCTGCAGCTTTCTCATTACCACCATCTCCAAATCTACGGGAAAAAATAATAAGATTACATAGTGTTTTAAACATTTTTGTGCAATTAATTCATTAACCAACTGAGGAAAGAAAGAAAAGACCCAAGGTGTCACAATGTAGGTCTCCTAGCATGCTGTCCAGCTCTCTGGTTCGAGCGCTGCGGTAATGCAGTTGGTCTTTTGACAGGAACTGAAATAATCCACAAATTAAATGCAAAAATCAGCTCTTATCAACCCCTCAAACACAGTCTAAAGGTATGCACTCCACATGCGCACATTTAATTTCTGTGATTAATATTAGTTTTTATGCTTTTCACTTAGGATTTTCTGTCGAAAGGAAGCACTTTGATCCAAATGCAATAATGTAGGTAAGATTGTCTTAAACACTAATCAGGTGACAAGAACAAAAAAAGACAACCAAGACTGAAATTATCTACAAAACAAAGTCTGTACAATAAGAGGTTTCCAGTTTAAACAAACCCCAACAAAAATCTTTTAGGAAATGAACCCTGTGTTGCCTTGAAACAAATTGTGTTAAAAAGTACTATCATCCTCACCATGAAATCAAGGCCCTCAATCTCAAAGCTCTGTTTATCCAGCATGGTGGGTAATCTCGGCACCGACAGTAAAAATCCAATCTGTCATCCAAAACAGAATGAAATACCAGGATGTCATGATGTACTGTATATCAGTTAAACAAATGTAAGCACTAGCTATTAAAATTTATACAGGCATTTGTTTTAGTTCTACAACAATTTTTGCCCTGAAATGCACACCTTATGCAGCTTATTATCGATTAGTTGTAACTCAGACGTTGCAAGGTGTTTGAATGTCACGACATGTCTACAGATGGCTTAACCCATGGTATATATAGTATATATGAGTTTAAATAAAAGGGCACTGCTTGTCACAGTTGTTACTGAACAGTTGCTACAGCTGCTTGTCATTTAGCCACACTGCAGTGCACTAATTACAGAAACAGTCATCCCAGAGCGAGCTGGGGTCAAGTGGTCTACTCAGGGGCACAACAGCCACCTCACTGACTCTTCATTTATTGGGTCGCTCCAACAAGGAATTGAACCCACAACCCTTATGTTAACAGCTCTGTGTCTACAATTAGGTTACACATCACACTTTAATGAATGGAGGGCAGCATTAATCACGTCCTGACCAGAGGGATGTAGATGATGCTGCAGGTGGAGAAGCGAGGGTCCAGCTTTTCCAGCTCAGCACGAGCCACATCCGTCAGGAAATCCGGGAGACCCATCATCCTTCTTTTCTCTGAAAAAAAAGTAAATACACCAAAAATGTATATAATAAAAAATAAAGAGCCAACAAATTAATAGCTATCCACTTTCAAATTCAATGTGCGAGATTTCTTTTTAAATGATGCCATCAAATTATTTTCATTATATTATTATCGCAATCATAAACGCACTGATTTGAAGCAAAAATGGCTTTCACCATTTACTGCACTTAATGATTCTTTATAGCTATTAACCTATAGTGGACACATTAATCTGAAGTCTTGTACCTTTACAGAAAATAAGGAGGATAAATAAGCAATAGTTTTAAAAACACTCACTCTCATCAATAACAGGATCGACATTTGGTCTAACAGTGAATCTGTTCTCAGCCACACTTCCTTCAAAGTCCACCTGCAATAGAGAATGACAAGCAATTACATCAATTCAGCAAAAATAACCACAGAAAACAAAATAGCACTGAGTCTCACCACTTTACTGATGCATGTGGCGATGTGGAAAAGATCATCAGTGAAGTTTTGACTGATTTGATTGAATAGTTGGATGGACTGGGGCATGGAGCGAATGGTGTCCCTAATGCACAATGCATTGTACACCGTCTGATAAAATTGAAAAGAAACATGCTGAATGCAAGCTGGGATAGGCAATAATAAATAAACTGAGTGCTGTACCTTATATAGACTTTGCCAGACGACAACCTTCGGGTTAGCGAGAGACATTTTCTGCAGTAGTGTCTGTATGGAAGACAGGCTAATAGTCACTTTACCTGCGTGCGTCCATGTTTTTTTGTCATTTGAGTTTGACTAAATAATGTCAAGCTTTAGACAAAATGCTGGAACTGTACCGAGATGTTCTTGATATTCCGCAGGGAACTCTGCAAAGTGTTGAGATCAGCAAAGTTACGAGGGGATGTGAAGAAACGGATCACTTGCTGACGCCTCTCCAGAATGTTCAGATCTCGAGTAGGTCTGTGGAACCACTGCCTAAAACAAACAAGAAAAGGAAGTGTGTGTTATGGCTTAAACACTATTTAAATGTGCTAAACTATCTGTTGTAAAACAAGGACTTTACCGTAAAAGCAGAGAGCCAAACCTGCTCCGACAGCGATTCAGAACACCTGCAAAAAACACAATGTGGGTATTTATACATTTCCTACATAAAAAAGAACAGTTTAAGCATTATTCAGGATTTCTTCACATTTTGAAGGAATTTTATGCCGAGGCGGATAAATGAAATTAGGAATAATTAATAGGCTAGTGGGCGATAATACTAATGAGCCTCAATGGGTACCGGCTGTGCTGACACGCAGCATGCTCTTCCCGAAGCTATGTTAAAACATCCTTTCAAAACCCTTAGACAAAAAACTATTTGATTAACTTTAAATGACGCACAGAAAAATACATTTTACCGTAAAGACTCAATCCTTCTTTCTCTCCTGACTGGAGCTTAAAGACTGAAGGATGCAGCTCAGATTTAAAGATCTGGAGAGCACTGAGGAAAGAGCGCAATCAAGTTTTAAAAAAGCAAAAACTTGAATTGATAGAAAAAGGAATAAAGGATGGGTTCTGATTATATGACCAACCTATATGTGTCTTTGTCGATGTACACAACATCTTTCCTGCAAAATAATGAATAAATAAACCAGCGTTTTATTCACACAGAAAAAAAGAGATATTTGATGCACAAATATCTTACAGTGTGTAAGCCAAAAACCGCAATATGGGGACGCCCATACTGCTGTCCTCCATGTCTAAGCCAACTCCCCTCCTCTCCAGACACTTCAACAGCCCTCCTATTGACCTCATCTACGGCAGACAAGATCATCAAGATATGGCCATTTATTCATCCAGCATAAAACATCTGATGTCTCACCATCAGCACTGAGTCTAATGGGATACAGGAGGAGAGATACGGGATTTTCTCTGTGATGCTGGGAGGGAGAGATGGGATGTGTGCTGAGAGGAGTCGCTGTTTGCTGATCTCCAGACCTGCAAGAGATGGTAGAGGATCAGTGACCGTGACTGTCTTTCACTAAGCTGGTAAACGCTGCAAAATTGAATGCACACATATGCAGTATTTGATAACACCTCTACTTCCATACTACTCTAAACGCGGCATACTATAAGTAAAAGTGCAGCATCGACATCCTACGAAAGTTCTCTTTTTGTGTTTCACAAAATAAAAGTTTTCTCTTAATTACGACAATGACAATTTAATTATATAATACAATTAAAAACTACCCAAGCTGACCAATGTGCTTTACAGTAATGAAAACCAAAAGACAAAACATATCATAAAAGAAAAGCACTCCAACAGAATATAAATACAGAATAAATAAAGCTATGTTTAAATACTTACCAAAGTTTGCATTTGGAAACATGACAATTTCAGGCTTATATTCAGGATTTAATTCTGAAATTGAAGCAAAATTAGACATCGGTTGGATATAAACTCAAAAATACCAACTGAGCAAGAGACTATCTATGCTGATCGCATAAATTAATAATTTAATATGGGAGAGTTTACCAAGATTCTCCATAAAGTCTGTCAAGCTCTGCTCTTGTTTTGCACTTGTTATTAAGACGTTTGGACTCAGCTCCTGTATAACTGAACCATAAAACGTATGATGGGGTAAGCAAAATAACATAATGGCCATCAAAGCATCTACAATCAATGTTTACTTCATCTCGGCTTGTAATGCAAGTCAAGTATTCTGGCAGAGACAGACAAACAAACAAAGCCATAGGAAAGACACGGCTCAATGCAAATGCTCAAATATTAAGTATTGTAGCAGATAGTAAAAATTATTGGGAGAGCAACAGAAAGAGATTAATAAACTACAGCGACTTCAGCATCCATGAGAATGCAGTATTCGTCTATAGTTGTGGTGCAGTACCTCTATCCAGCAGGTGGAGGTCGCTGTTGTCCATGGTGTCCGGCATAAAATGCAATGTATAATCGCAACTGTCATAATAACTTAGTCCAATTTGTCCTTGTTGAACAAATACACTCAGAAAAATCTAAAATTAAAACAAAAGGCCACGTCACTATTATGCAATAAGTACGTCATAACAGAGATATTATTAAACATAACAATAATTTACCTCACGGTTTTCCTCGTCCTCTTCAACTTCATTAACACTCAAAGCACTACTTTCTGGTTGTTGTAAATTAACGTTACTGCTTTCAGACATATTTCACTGCGCAAAAACACTGTACAAGCAAATCATGATAGTTGAGGAAAGCGTCTTTTTTTCTTTTTGGCTAAATGTACTCATTAACCGTTATGTTACCTGAGGCGAATTCCTGTAGTTGAGCAGCAGAGCCAGATGGGAGGAGCTAGAGCTCTAGCCCCTCCTCCCTGGATCTCGTGGCGGGACTTGAGGCGTTGTTGGTCCAGATGCACAGCGAAAGTCCATTCGAATGTACTATAGTTTAAAGATAACCCAAACTTTGGGGTGTATATAAAATCTAAATATTTCATTTATCAGTGTCTCAACATTACTAATGTTATGTTGCCTTGAAGTATAGACAACAGCGCCACCTGCATGTCGTTTATATGCTAGCTGTAGAAAATAGCCTATGTTATAATATGGTATAATGTTATCATCTTGACAAGCAGACGGAAGAAAAGTAATTAAGTATACAATCACATCAAACATCTCACAGCATGAACCTGCATATCTGGCACAGGAGTTGATCTAACAAAGGCACAACGGAAAAAAATCAGACATATGATTAAATAACTAATTACGTTATTTGGTTACTTTTATGGAAACTTTTGCGTTACTTTTTAAATATGGGCAGGGCTTTAGTGTTTGTTTTTAATATAAGAAGTTCTAAATGTAAAAACACACCAAAAAGTGTCACGGCATTGGTTAATAAAATGAGATTAGATACATTTGTGTAATATAATTATTGCAGTTTACTTTAATTCATTTTGATGAATACTACGTCTATTTTTTTTAAAGTGACATGAATTAATGCACATTTATGTTTGTTCTAGAACTACACTGTATCTGTATTCACACACCGCACACAATGCTCTGTTTTTCTGATTTCTCCCAACATGTCAGGAGACTAGTCAGTCAATAAATAAAAATACAAAGTAACTGACATTACTTTTTTGAAAAAGTAACTCAGTTGTTATATTACTCTAAAATTAAAAAGTAATGTGTTACTTTACTAGTTACTTGGAAAAAGTACTATTATTACTTAACTCATATTACTTGTAATGCATTACCCCCAACACTGTATGCATATATATATATATATATTTATTTATTAATAAAATAATAATAAATCCAGAATGTAACAGAAACGAGTCTGCGGACACATTAACGTTAATTTTTTTATATATATATATAAACATATCCATGTTCAACATTTGTATAAAGCAATGCTGATAAAAACATTACATTCTTGTTAGAACTGTTATAAAGACATTCATTTACATAGAATTTATTATAATTGTGCTGGATCAAGACATTTGTGATTGCATGTTACATTTTGTTTGCTCATAGTTAATTGGTCACACTTTGTATTGAGTGGCCTTAAATAAAATAAACGTGCATTAAAATATAAGTACATTGTTCTTTCTGTATTCATATTTCATAGCAAAACACTTTTGCTGTTAGTGAGGTGGGATACGGTTAAGATTAGGCACGGGTTTGGTGGTATTGGTATGTTTAAGGGGTATGTTTAGGTGTAAAGGATTGGTCAACAGTATAATTACAAATGTAAAATTAATTGTAGTATTTGTTACATAAGTACAATGTAGAAACATCTACGTACACAATAAGTGCATTGTACAAAATGATTACTAGTAGTTAATGCCACCAAATATGAAGTGGGAACGCTTAATGTAAATAAAACTGTGTCAGAAGAAGTGAGAGAAGGGTGCTGGGCAAGATGAAAGCAGAACAGCTTGAGACGCCATTGCAGAGTAAAGTATCACAGCAGTCATTGGTGAAAGTGAAGTTTAAACCCATGGCAAACTTCTCTCCTCTTAGTCCACACAGGACAGGAAGAACACAGCTCTTCTCATACAAGACGACCTGAAAGTCACCTGTTCAAAGAAAATGACACAATAATAACATGCACAGATGTCTCCTGCATCACTTGCATAAGCAGTGGTATAATCAGTACAATATCTTCACACAAGACTTTCAAGCAGATGTGCTTATTTTAGTTATGCAGTGATGTACAAAGGTGTGGATAAATATGCTCTTTAAAGTATGATCACTGAAATTTGAGATTAAATCAAGCACAGAAAAGAACACAGACAATTTTACATTCACATACCCCGCTGTCCTACAGCTTTGCTAGAAAGACAGAGCTGACCCGGTGGACACCTGGTTGGGAACTTGAGACAGTCCAGTGGTGAGACAGAAGGAAATACGCATGTATAAGAGAACAGAGGAACTACAAGAGAACAAATAAATATAAATTATTTTTTAGGTGGAATGCATGTAGGTTACTTGACACTTCGTATTTAATTCACTGTTAGTCTAATACATAATAAAAAAAGATCGCAACAACTTATTTTTCACTTACCCACAGACGGGAGAAGACAAAGGAAAATAAAGCATCTAAAAATCTGAGACATGTTTCTTGGTCTCCAATTATTAATCTGCATAGCTCCTTTAAGATCCAAAAGGGTCCAGTTTGTACATGATCTATGTATAACCAGCGATCTGACCCTGAAATCAGATGTAAGCGGATTATCTTTCCTCTAACCCTCCCCTTCTAACATAAAAAAATGTGTCTCCACCTTGAAACATCATTGAATTGAATTTGTTGATAGAGCTCTGAGGTCAAACATTGATAGGTCTCAATTCCCTATTACTCAATTTTGTATAATCATGCAGCCAGAAAAAAAAAGTTACAATCTCATAAGACTGATGTAAAAAAAACAACCACCTGTATTACCTTTAAGTACCTGCCAACGATTTGATAATCTGAAGGTTACAATCCAACACTTTAGCTGGCAAGAGTAGAGCAGCAGCACGGACTTGATTAGAGAATAAGTTAATGAAAGGCACGCAGGAGAAAGGATGGGAAGTCAAATGACTGAGTCTTATGACTGTAGATGTTTAAAAATCATGATTTAAATAAGACTCCTCAAGGTAGCTTAGCTCATAAACAAGGCAGATAGTACTCTATAAACAACATATACAAGTAATACTTCTCAGCCACACAATTGTCAATTTTGATCATGAGACTGCTGAAATAGTCTGTATAAGCATTGACTACATTTAGACGTTACTTTGGGGGAAGATCTTCTGAGGAAGATCAGACCAAAAAAAAAAAATAAAAAAAAATAAAAAAAATCACATTTGTAGGAACACAGATTCCCCCTAATGTTCGTGTACTCTACCGGACTCTAAAAACAACAGTTATATCAACACCAAATCAGATCAAAAAGTAAAACAGGACAAGAATAGGTTTGATTCTTTATTCTGATCCAAATTTGTACAAAATGGAGATTAGCGGTTAGACTTGGCCACTCTCTCCAGCTCATCTTTCTTCTTGATGGCGTAAGAGTTGGACGAACCCTGCAGTAGACCAAAAAGCAAACTTTAATAGTAATCAAATAAAAACATCAATAAAAGAAATTATGTAGAAGCCATAGTAAAAATAACATGCTCTAATGAGATCTCACCTTGGCGGCATTGATGAGCTCATCAGCAAGACACTCTGCAATAGTCTTGATGTTCCTGAAAGCAGCTTCTCTTGCACCAGTGCAAAGCAGCCAGATGGCCTAAAAACATAAACATAACGCATCTTCACTTGTCATTTCTGTGCTCTGGATTTTTTTATGAACAGCCACACAAGTATCAACGGTGTCTAGGGTTACGAAATGCATCCTCAAGTCAACATGCATTTTTCTTAATGCGGTGTTCCTGGTCCTATTAAACATCTCATTGCTATTTTTTTACACCACCCAAAAATACATTTAGCCGATAAACAATTAACCAAATTTTTTTTAGGCACACTCTTGAGTCAAACGGACCTGGTTGACCCTGCGCAGAGGTGACACATCAACAGCCTGTCTCCTCACGGTTCCAGCACGTCCGATACGAGTGGAGTCCTCACGAGGGCCGCTGTTGATGATGGCGTTCACCAGGATCTGCAGAGGATTCTAGAAAGAACATAAAAATAGTCTAATAATTAGGAAGTCCCAGCATCTTAGATGCAGTTTGATCATTTGTAACAACTGAAATTTTAGTATAAATTTGAGCAAGAACAAAAGCAACAAGGTCTTAATTTCTTGGAAACAGTTGTCTCACCTCGCCGGTGAGCAGGTGGATGATCTCAAAGGCGTGTTTGACGATGCGGACGGTCAGCAGTTTCTTGCCGTTATTGCGTCCGTGCATCATCATGGAGTTAGTAACACGCTCCACAATGGGACACTGAGCCTTACGGAAACGCTTGGCTGCGTATCTGCCGCTGGAATGAGGGAGGTATTTGGCGTATTTCTCCTTCACGGCAATGTAATCCTAACAAGAGAGATACATGCATGTTCAGTTGCTCAACTTTACTGTATTACAGAAGCCTTACTCATTTCTCCAGCCTCTATTTATTGCTTATAGCTTTTAAGTAAAACACCATTTATAATCTAGAACATTTTAATAAATGTCTTCCAGCAATAATCTCTTTACTAAACGTTCTTATAATCTTTCAAAAGGAACTTAAATTTAGCATACTACATTAATCACATCTAGATAGGTTAATAGTATTAAATATAATTTGACTTAATGTTATTGGACATCTCGTAATTAAATTGCATTATGTTCAGCCTGTCAGAAAAACTAGAAATATAATACATTTATTAACAGAATATTTTCTTGTATAAACTCAACTGGCAATAAAAGATGACTGTCAGGACTGATTGGAAAATAAAAAGCAATTCTCACAAAAAATGATGTCCATGAAAACATACCTGCAGGGAGATGTCGTTGATCTGCACATCATCTGTGCTCCATTTGCCAAAGAGTTTGATCTCTGGTGTTTCAGCAACAGCTGGCACAGCCTCCCAATCTTCTGCCATCTTTTAAAGCAAAAGGGAATGTCATAAGGCAGTCCAAAAAAAACCCTCAAAGTTTTCACAAATGCATGACCAAAACGATCAAATAACTAGGTTTGAAGTGCAAAAATTCATTGGCAACACTACACCTAGAGTATAAAATTCAATAAACAATAATATACATCAGTAATTACAGTACATAAAGCATAACCCGTGTTTAATATAGACAATTTCTTTTGACATCTAAAATACGATTACCATTAACGTTCTGTCTTCATGTTGAACACATTATAACCACAAACTATTCCCATGCACTCCAAATACTTTAAATTTCTGGCAAAACACGTCCAATAAAACAGTTAACATAATTCTATAAACTGTTGCATTACTTGAAAAACAGAAACTCAAGTGCCAAAGAAGACACACGAGTGGATTCGCTCATGGGCTTTTCTAAGGGAAGAACAGCGGACTCGCGGAACGCTTACAGAACACGTTCAAAATCATCATTTAGACGAGCTACATATGACACATGTGGTTTAAAATGTGAATACAAGTATGTTAACTACCAGATGTGCATACTTTGATGAGGGAGGAAGGGGTATAAACGCTTTAAAACATGTTTTTCATCGTTACCTTCGCAGCGTGTGTGTGAATGGCGCACTCGAGCAGGCGGAAAGGAAGAGCGACACGAGGAGCGAGAAAAAAACCACTTCCGTTCAATGCGCTTCCGAGTCGCGCTCTTCTTCTGCGCTCTCTTGTACTCGTTTCTGGAGCATTATCGCCGCCTGGCACTTGCTAAGAAAATAGATGCATGTACGTTTACGCTATGAATCGGGTATCGGGTCTTAATAAAGACTTTTTTATTTTCAAGCAATAGTGTACATACACTAGAAAATAAACGTTGATTAGCAACAAAAGCAAACTTATTATTTTATATATTATTTATTTTACCAGCAACACTAGCAAAACCAGCAAATTTAGTTATTTCGCGTTGTTGTTGTTATTATAATGGCAGTGACCAATTTATATATTAAAAAATAATTTATATGTGCTTTTGTGATGCCTATTTATATTTTGTATTTAAACTTATTCTGTCCACGGAGATCTCTGAGAGCGACAGGGGCTTTTATTTTGAAATCCTCCTCTCTGCAGGTTTGCGGAAGTTCTCGCTGCTGCCTTCGGGCTCTGCTGGTCGTATAAGTATAGTATTTAACCATTAGAGGGCGGCAGACCAATTTGCTTTGAAATTAGGTTCTAAATCAAAGGCTGTTTATTTTTCTAATTAACTATTTTTATTTTAGGATTGATTTATTTATTACCCCGCAAATGTAGTTATTTCGTGTTGTTGTTATTATACTGGCAGTGACCAATTTATATATATAAAAAAATCATTTATGTGTGCTTTTGTAATGACCATTTATATATTAGGCCGGTTTATTAGATAAAGCCAGGACTAGACCTTTGCTAATTAAGGACATTTCAGAATTTTTAGAAACATGTCTTACAAAAATGCATGATCTGTGAGCATTTTAAGACCAAACAATGGCAATAATGTATTTTAAGATATCTCAGTGCAAGCTTTTTTTCCAGTTTATACAGCTCTTAACATTTATTTTAATCTAGGACTAGTCTTAAACCCTGTTCGGGATACTGCCCCATTATGTCCACCGAGATCTCTGAGAGCGTCGATTGGCTTTTATTTTGAAATCCTCCTTGCTGCAGGTTTGCGGAAGTTCTCGCTGCTGTTCGTGCAGTGGTGCTTGTAGCCTGAATGTACACACACACTCTCATATACACACACGGTTGTCCGCACAAAAAGGCTAACAAAGCACACGTAAACATCATATTCCCGGACTTACACCGCTGTTCTTTAGAAAAGGCCGAAGGAGACCCAAACAAGGTGTGATGTTGTTTACTTCTCTTTTGTTGGTTCTTGTTGTGGATCTCAGTGTTGTAAAGTGCATGCAGAGGCCTATTACATCCATCATATGCAAAAACCACAAATGCATTTACGTTACGCAGTTTAATTCTGCACAAATACTAGTGGAGGAAAGGGGCTTCGCATCCTTTGTGGTTTGTACCGCCTTCATTTGAAGATAAAGATAAAAAAGTGGCTAGAGGACTGACTCATCTTTATCCATCACACTGGGCCTGTGCTTGCGCAAAAGTACTGAGCTGTGTCTCAAACCAACTGAGCAACCTACCCAGGGAGCGGTTTTGCCCAATCATAGGCATGAACCAGTCATTAGTCATCATTATAGAGTGATTCTAGGCCACAGCCCAAATCAAGCCCCTCTGGCATTCAAATTGATGTTCAAAGTTTTGTTTATGATTTCATATCATATTTAAACAAGGGCTGCAGGTGGATAAACTTCAGAGATTCTGCTCTGATCTTGTTGCTGTATCTTTGCTTGTGCAAGTATAATTTGACTGTGCACTGCATTGCGGTGAGTTTGGGCTGTTATCTATATTCTCATTTACAGGTTCAGTAGTTTCTCATGAAGTGAGTGAAAAGCATTACCAAGCATGCATGTTGCTCTGATTTCTTATTAGTTCTCCCCTGAACCTTTTACCAGATATTAAAATGTCACTGAACTAGCCTTATGATAATTGTAAGATGGCATCAGCTTGTGTTTTCTAATAAATGACATTAATAATAATATTAATATTAATTATAGACATTTTATTTAAAATATTTTAAAAATAACATTAATTATAGGAGAGATATGATTAAATAAGATTTTTAAAAACTTTATAAAGGTTATACATTTAAAAAATATATTTATTAAAACTATTAAAAATTATATATTTAATTTATACATAAACATAGGCAGCATCCAAGTTCCTTAATAATAAATGCAAGTAATTCACTCTTTTATATTTTGTTTATTTTTATTTGATGATTAAAAAAACACAAATATATAAAATTACTTAAATTAAATTCACTTATCTGTCTTACTTAATTAAACCTTATTCTTAAAAGAAAAAACCTCAGCTAGATGATGATGCCCTTGTGGCATGTGACAACCAACCCCAGTCTCCTGCAGATAATTTAGTACAGTATTTTTGTTGTTGAACTGTTTGATTTCTGACAGCTTGCAGCAGTTTTTGCTAGTAATGCACACATTAGGTGTTCAACAACAATCATTGGTGTTAGCATAACATGGCTGTAATTGATGACATGCAGCTCCTGTGACGTGAATCTTTAGATGCATCTATTTGCATCTGTCTCAGCGAGCCATGGCATCTGTCTGGTTTCAGATTTGTGTTGAGTGTGGTCACCAGGTCAAGGATTTGGCTAACTTGCACAAGCTGCATGGAGATTAACTGGCTGGACTTATGGTCCTCTGACGCACGGGTCCCACAAGCTGCGCTATTCAGAGCATATGTGGCAGAATAATAGGAATAATTATTATTAATGACAGGGTAATTGTGGGAGGTTATGGCGAAAACTGCAGCATTTACGAATGGCTTGTATTTAGGTAAGAATATTAATTGTGTTCCTGTTTCATCTTCTATGAAGCGTCCTGGAGTTGTAGTGCTTTATGGAGGAAGCTAGCAAGCAGCTGTATTTAATGAAGATATTTTTGCTGAACATTTCCTGTTTTCTTTGACGACTTTGTGGCATTTGCACTGTTCGAGACACGTGTGTGTGAATCTGCAGTCTACAGGCGTTCAGCTAGTGGCACATGGTTACTACAGAGTGTGCAATGCGTGTATTTTATTTGTTGTATATGCAGGGTGCAGTTGATGCAGATTTGGTCTGAGTCTGGTTTGTTCAGTGTGATGATGATTCTGGATTCCACTCTTGAACTTTATCTACTGATCTAGTTCCTTATATGTCAGTTGAAATGTCTTAGCTTGAGTTTCACAGTTTTGTTGTTGGTGGTGAGCACTGAACTTATGCTTATTGCGGTTGACTTGTGTAGTTTTTGTTTGTGCTAGCCAAATCATTCTCTTAACTGTTTTTTCCAGTAGTTCATTCTTTCATTTGTTTGTTCTGTTTCTAGTTCTGTCTTTTACCTTCCTGTATCAAACAGTAACACACAACACTAGAAAGCACAAGTTCATGGGCTTGATTCCCAAAGAAAGCACGTTTAAGTCACTTTTGATAACATTTGGATAATCATCTGTTGAATCAATTATTTGTTTGACGTTATGTTGTTTTTTTGTTGTTACACTTTTCATGTTTCCTCTTTAGTTCCTTATTCCTGAATTAACCTAACTTATCATTGGTTTGTTCATTCCTTCATGTTTTCCATTTGTTAATTCAGTCATAATTTTAGTTCATTCATTTTAAAATTAAATTTTGTTCATTTGCTTTTCCAATTGTTAATGCATTATTTACTGCAGTCTTTAATGCATTTTTTTATTCCTTTCATCTATACATTATTTCATGCTTTTATTTTTGTTCTATAGTCTATATGTTTTCAGTTTGTTTCTTAATTAAATTTTTCTGTTTGTTTGTATGCATCATTTTTTGGTTTTGTTCATTCACTTTTTCTTCCATTTGTTCATTCTTTTATTCATTTTTCTTGTTCTTTCTTGCTATCTGTGACATTCAGAGCTACATTTTCCTTTTTCGGATTTTAAGTTGGTTGTACCTTCTATTATTTGTTATGTTGTTATTTTTGTTGTTGAGTGTTTGAGGTAATTTTTTGACTTTTACAGGTGGGCTCTCTGCTAACTGTTTGCCCTGGTAACGCGTTGCCATGCCCTTCCCTTTTGGCAAGTCTCACAAGTGTCCAGCGGACATTGTGAAGAATCTAAAAGACAACATGACTATTCTGGAGAAGCAGGACATTTCAGACAAGAAGGCTGAAAAGGTACTACTAAAGACCTATGAAGTGTGTTCAGACATCTGCAGTGTGTTCGAGCTTGTACTATTATCCATTAAAATCCATTAATAAGAGGGGTCTGTGTCTGCAGGCCTCTGAAGAGGTGTCCAAATCTCTGCTGGCCATGAAGGAGATTCTCTACGGCACGAATGAGAAGGAGCCGCAGACAGAAGCCGTGGCTCAGCTCGCTCAGGAGCTCTACAACAGCGGCCTGCTCAGCATCCTCGTTGCAGATCTGCAGCTCATCGACTTTGAGGTGCTTTTATAGACTTTACAGTTTAATTAACTAGGTCAGAAAATGCCACAAAGTTACTTGAAATCTTCTGAGCAGTTCTCAAATGCTGTTTTAAAAAAAAATAGACATTTACATTTATTTACGAGACACTTTTTTGCAGAGTGAGTCAAAACAACCTACGCCTGACAAATGAATCATTGTGATGTGGAGGTGTTCAACCTTTGTGGTTTTGAGGCTGAAATGAAAGCTGCTCATTTATAAACATATTATAATTATGTATAGCCATTAAAATTAGTTGCATTATTTATTTATATAAATCAAATTGTATATATGTATATATATATAAAAAAAAGCCAAATGAAAATGTAAGTAATTAGCAACATAACATTCTGTAATTGCATGCTTGTGTTTGGATCAGTTGAGCTTTTCACTAACTGTTGTGCATGTTATTTATGTTCAGGGCAAGAAAGATGTGGCACAGATCTTTAATAATATTCTGAGACGTCAGATCGGCACACGGACACCTACGGTTGAATACCTGTGCACTCAACAAAATATACTTTTCATGCTGCTTAAAGGGTGAGACACTACACAGATACATTCTGAAGACATTCATTTGATTTATTTAATATATATATAACCTGAAATTCTGCAGTTGTCAAAATAAGAGGCTTTTCATCTCACTGGTTTGGTGACTAATATGAGGTTGTTCTAATCCTAAAATAACCCTATGCGTAAACTTGAGCTGTGTGGGTACATCAGCGATATCTTCTGAAATGTGAAATGTGAATATTTTGGTAGTTTTCTGTCAAAATATAAATTTTGTTATCACACCAGTGAACTTCAGATGCTTAGACACGTTAATGCTTTTCTATACAATGCAAATAAGCGGTGACCAAAGCTTAATCTCAATAAAGCTGCCATATGACTTCAAATGAGTATAGATTCCTCTTGTGGTGCCTTTTTTTTGGAGATTGACAACTTGATTTTTATCGTATGGAAAAGAACTGAGCAGCATGAACGTGAGCATGTTTCTGATGTTGAGTACTGTCCTTTTTAAGTCAAGTCAAGTCACTTTTATTAATATAACGCTTGTACAGATTGTAGCAAAGCACTGAACATTATCAAATAGAACGACAGAGTAACGGTAATGTATAATGACGAGAATTAAACTTTATTTTATTTTAAACTATATTTATTTTAAAGTTACGAGTCACCAGACATCGCTCTGAACTGTGGGATCATGCTGAGGGAATGCATACGGCACGAGCCTCTGGCCAAGATCACCCTCTCCTCCGAGCAATTCTACGATTTCTTCAGATACGTGGAGATGTCCACCTTCGACATCGCCTCTGATGCATTTGCCACTTTTAAAGTTAGTGTTTTTGTAAATATACAAGCTTTGATTGTTTGTTTTGTCTGAAAGGCATCTTTATTTATTTCATGTTCGGATGCACTGTATAATTATTACGTCTGGTGAGCCTCATTTGTTTGGTTTTCTTCCAGGACTTGCTGACGAGACACAAACTGCTCAGCGCTGAGTTTCTAGAGCAGCACTATGACAGAGTGAGTCACGGACTCTTATCTCATTGGTTTGCTTTCTGTCATTGTCTGTTGTTTTTGGGTCTGATTGGATCTGTCAATCAATCTGCAGTCGGTTCTTCTCAGAACTGTTTGTTCGCATTTAATGTGGAAATCAATGCAATTGGAAGTGATTTGAATTTTGAGTGGACCCATGGAGTATATGGCCTCTTATGCCTATCTTTAAAAAGGTCTTAAGGCATAACAAAATACCAAGAAATGCTACTAGAGCTTTTCTCAGAAGAGCTACCTTCATGTCATCACAGTTGCACAATTTTTTTTTTCATGCATGAAGTCAGTTCCCTTCATGTTCTTTAGATTAACTGTGGATTGCTTTCTGTAACATTTGGCAACCACGTGCCCAAATACATTTAAACTCAAAAAAATTATTTCTTGCGAAGGGCTTTGGAAATAAATAAATGCCGCTTTAATGTGTTTATTGTATTATCTTTTTCCTGTGTTTTTCCTGTGCTCCTCAGTTCTTTAGTGAATATGAGAAACTTCTTCACTCAGAAAACTATGTGACTAAGAGGCAATCACTAAAGGTAAGAAATGGGTAAATTTTTGTGTTGGTTGTGCTTATTATTTTATTTTTGTAAATATATTAAATCTCTCATCAAGGCTTTAGTAATTTGACCTGTAAATACAATAAAAACAGTAAAATTGAGAAATATTACAATTGAAATGTAATTCATTGCTGTGATGCAAAGCTTCATTCATTTTTCAGCATCATTACTCCAGTCTTCAGTGTCTGATATGCTAATTTACAGCTTAAGAAATAGGTTTTGTTTAGTTTTTCTATCCTTGATATATCTATTTATGTGCATAGTTGCTGTGGTATGCTACTCTACAATGCATTTAAACTGAATTCTGTGCCTGTTTACTATAAACCACTAGATCTTTGCGTTTCTAATGTGTTATGGTGTTTCTCTTTGTCTCAGCTTTTGGGAGAGCTGCTTTTGGACAGGCACAACTTCACTATAATGACAAAGTACATAAGCAAACCAGAGAACCTCAAACTCATGATGAACCTACTGAGAGACAAGAGCCGCAACATCCAGTTTGAGGCCTTTCATGTATTTAAGGTATTAACTGTCAGCTGAATTTCTCAGTACAACAGGAAAACTTGCCTCAACCCAAGTTCTTTCTCCATGCTTTTAGGTGTTTGTGGCCAATCCCAACAAGACCCAGCCCATCCTCGACATCTTACTGAAGAACCAGACCAAACTCATCGAGTTCCTCAGCAAGTTCCAGAACGACCGCACAGAGGACGAGCAGTTTAGCGATGAGAAGACCTATCTCATCAAACAGATCCGAGACCTCAAGAGGCCAACCCCGCAGGACGCTTGAGAAGGCTCACAAATGTATACGAATGCATAGAGGACGTCTAGACAGTGTTTTAGGCAGCGTCTGGACGATGTTTGGCTCTCTGGGACGTTGAGTGGCCGCAGCGCTGGGCATGTTTTTGTGTTTTGCAGGAACCGTTAAATGCCGTTTGAGCTCGGTGGGAGCGGGAATATGACGACGAGGATGAAAAGTAGTCTTGCTTCGCTGGACATTCAACCTCTCCCCCTACAATGTTTTATTCTCATGTTTCAAAAAACGAGCAAAATGAACAGAAAAGACGGATGTAGATGCTGCTGCTTTGTTGCACATAAAGGAGGAGGGTTTTGTACCTCATACACAAGCATACACTCAAATGTCTGTTGATGCTAATTGGATATTAATGAATTTCAGGAAATCTGACATCATGCAAAAAGCACTTAAAAGCACTCCTGTCAGCTGTTTTGCTCATTGTCGACTACGTGAACAACTGCAAATGTGACGCATAAATCTGATCATGCTTGGCACATTTTGCTTATCCTGGGTGAGTGAAGTTGTACATAGGCTTTTTTGTCTTTATGGTTGCTATCAGATTCATTTTCAAAGGCGGGAATGAGTGAATATGTTGACTGAGGGGGGTTTAGTGATTTGCTAGAGTGCTGGCTGCAATGTTAACCCTGATTTAACAACGTCTATCATCTCTTCTTTAATCACTGTGCAGAGTGGGTGTAATGGAAAGTTTAGCTTTCTGTGACCTTAAGACTTCTAATACTAGTTTCAGTATAACTAACCCACAACTCATACCTTATAGTTCATTTGTAGGTTTTCTCTTGTTTGCATAACTGAATGAGTTCATGAGTGAAATCTCACTAAGAAGCATGTCTAGGTCACAGTTCACCCCAAAATCAAAAGAAAAAAATATATTTAGGGATGACTCTCGCAGATTCTGAATGCTTTAGTTTACAGTATCTGGTCTTTATTTTCTTCATTTTCATTAGTCTCATTATTGTCTTTTTTTATATATACATATAAGTTAAATTACATTATTTTACTTGTTTAAAGTAAAAAAAAAAATTGTAAGTATTACAGTAAAACTGTAAAAAAAGTTTTACTGTAATATATACTTGTATACAGACCTTTGTAAATTATGCATTACAGAGATTGAGGCAAAATTACAATTCTTAAGTTACATAACCACACACAAACTATAATCTCATATATCTTTCTTTTAAATTTGGGTTGAACTGTGACCTGGACAATTCTTTACCGGTTTTGTGTTGTTTGACTAAATACTGTATCACCTTCCTTTCAGGCGGTTTTTAGTTGGGGGAAAAATAACGGGTGTGATTTTGCTAGCAGCAGTCTAAGCTGAAATGGTTGAGAAACAGCTCATATTAGCACCTGATTGTGGCTGCTGAGGGAAAATTCTAGCAGTCATTTCCTTTTATGAATCTTTTATTTAGATTTGTTTTAACAACAGTGCAGTGGTTGACAGGGGTTGCCATGTAATACTTTGAAACCTGGTGCAAGAATGAAAAACCACACAAGACTGAAAGTGATTTGGAGGGTTTGGTTGATCATTTTCGAATTGTGCTTTTACTCACAAAACAGCCACAAATCATCTACCATAAAACCCTTCATTTCTCCTCTGAGCGTTATTCATTAAGAGAACCCTTACTCATTTTCAATGCAGAACATGACCTGAACTCCCATAAAACATGTTCTGCCGAATGTTTACAGTACTGGTCAGAATACCAGGGATTGATATGTCTATAACAGTATTTTATTTTAGTGAAATCTACAATAAACTTTACATAGTCTAAAGATGTACATTTTTTCATGTTTCAGTCTAAGCATATGCTGTTTATGTGGTGATGGGCGACTCACCGTTGGTTGGCATATGTAACAACAGCCAATCACAGTCATCTTGTATGCCTGACATCATAATGTGCCCAGAGCATTAAGAATTCTGAGAATTAGCAAACTTATCTTGCATATCAGTGCATGTTTCTATCTTGCAGACTTAGATTAAGCATGGACGTCTTAACGAACCGGCTAGAAACCTCTTGGCCTGCTATCTGTTCAATTAAAACAGTCCAATCCAACCTATGTAGATCTGGCCTGAGTAATAAGACTTGAGTATCATATGAAATGTCAATCAGTAGCCAGTCTAACAGTTGAAAATAAAGTTTGAAATAATATAATTGTTTCTACTGTCTTTTTCTTCTTTGATTAGCAGTGTTTATATACTAAAATGCTAAACTACCTCAATCTATCTTTCTCATTCTTTGTTGCGCACATCGTCTTAACGTAGTAGACGTTTTTAATATGGCATATATGAAAGTAACGCAGTATTACCATCAGATAGACAAACAATATTGTATATATTAAAAGCCTATATTCGTAAACGCGTGATGTATACGAAACGTGCGCGCGCGTGCTTATTCTGGGTCGCGCGCATCATCACCAGTGTGGCTGGCACTGTGACTTTAAGAGCGATTTTTAAATATAAATATATAAATAAATAATACAGTCATCCGGTCCTTTGTAACAAACGGCAAATATAGTGTCAGAAAGCTAAGGGGTACAAAGGATCTGCGTTCTCGCTAAAAAAAACAGCGTTTTTTCTCTTCATCATGGTGAAGATCAGCTTTCAGCCCATCACGGGACAAAAAGCCGAGAAAGAGGAGGGTGATGGAGATAAAACTCAGATATTCATACCGCATCCACACGTAAGTTTCGTATTTTGTGTGCATCATCTGAAATGTCACGGAAAACAGCGGTTTAAACGAACCCAAAGCCGGAAAGGAAACAACACCCAGGGTACACCATTTATTGCGTAATTTGATGGGGCGGTTATGATCTCTTGATAATGCTCCTTTAGCTCGCTTTTGTGTATTTTTTAGTTTTTTTTTCTTTTTCTGAAATACAGGAATATTGATGCCCTTTGGTTTCATAACAAGAGGACATGGATGCTGCAGCACCTGCACCAATCACAAATGCATCATTTTCATCTGAGCCATAAAATGTGCACTAGATGTGCTCGAAATGTGTGGATTAGTGTGATATTTGAATGAATTAATTACATAACATTGGTTTAACCCATATAAAATATCTTAAAACATATTGCCCTTAATATTAAAATATATCCACTAAAATGAATTATTTGATTGTTATCATCAAAGCTTTAGATCTTTATTTTTGAGAGCTTACAATGACAAGGGATGAAATTTGACAGTGCAGCACAGGTTTATGTGTCTAGGCAACACACACACATAAGACACAAATCCAATAGAGACAAAATGGCAGATGGCTACGGTGAGGAGAAATGACTTCCGTGAGCTTTAGCTGTTTAATATCAGTGTGTGTATGTGTGGGTTTTGCTGTCTTTAGGGACCAAATGACCTCCTAACTATGAAAAAACAAGGCGAACCGAGAAATTCATTGCCCACTAGCATCTCTAATTATTCCTTTTGTCAGCATACTATAAAAGATGCAAAAATCATTTTAAATGGGTATGAGTATGCAGTATTTAAAACAAAGGCAGGGAACGTTTTAAGTTACAAACCAATCAGTGACATTAACAGAATGCTTGTACAAAGTTCTCTGCTCTTTAATAACATTCTCAAAACATTAGCGCAGAAATATTATTTAATGTTTTTGGAACAATGTACTGAAATATTTCCATCTAATGTTTTTAATCATCACTGCGTCCTACATTTCCTGTGTGTTTTCTATAGCCTTTGTATTTAGTAATAATGTTTTCATAACTTAACAGGAATAGTATGGCAATGGGAGCAATATCTGGATGACTGTCTGCATGCATGGAGAAGTGTGCAGTCATTGGACACTTTGCTTTCCCATAAGGCCATGGGTGCTCCAGAGCTGAAAAATATAAAACAAGGAAAGATACAGACTTCACTGTAAACAACTAATGTTTGTAATGTAGAAAAATCTTTGTTAATTGGGTTAGCATTTTTTCTAATATCCCAAATATAATTACGTTTGTTTAAAAACGATAGGCTGATAAGTCAAAAGGAAGTCACTATCATGATATCAAGCCAAACGTGCGTGTGAGTGAGTTAAGAATGAGGCCATGTGCAGTTGGCAGATGGGTTGCAAGACTGTGGGCGTTATTAGTCATTGCCTATCGGCATCTCTCATCTAATATTTTCCCGCTGTAGTACAAGAGAGAACTGAATAATCCATTCTTGGCTGCTCGGCATACAATTGAGTGTAGTGCCGATTGTAGCACGTCTCCCAGCGTGTGGGTGATCATACTGAAAGTGGCATGGTATTTTGAGGACACAATGAATGCATTACTGCTTTGTGTGTGTCTTTATGTGTGTGAGTTGGGTTTTGCCATATTGGTAAGGACCAAATATCCCTGCAACCTAAAATGACCTACTTTGTGGAGGCCTGTGGTAGGAGCTCATGATGAAAACAACTTTAAATGGGCTAAACGTTAGGCGGTGCGTGCAAAGGAAAATAACAATTTGTAAATGTCCCTAATATGCTATCAATATGTGTGTGTATTTGTAGGTGGAAGAGGAGCTGGTGTTGCCTGTCGGACGGAAACGCTCCTCTCTGAGTGGACTTTGCTGTCTGACAACTGCACTGATTGTCTTCACCTGCAGTTTGATATATGCTTCAATTTATATCTACCGCTACTACATCATTCCTCAGGTAGCACACAATTATATGAGTGGCATGAACCCCAAAACACACTGCACACACTGTGGCTGTCCCAGATGAAATATTGGCATTGTGAAACAATTGTGGTGATTACTGTCACCGTGGCCTTTATTTTTTTCGCATGTTAAAAAAAAAATACGACCTCGTGTTGTGTGGAAAAATCTCTGAAATTTCCATCCATCACAAAAAGTTTCAGTTTAGGCTTGTTTTTTTGCGTTTTACATCTGTAGCATGCATCGTGATAGGAAAGGGTCAAGAATGCGGAGGAAAATGGAAATATAAAAACATATGGACTCAGCGTACAGTGTGCTATTGTCTGGAACACAGCATGATCATCACACAGTGTGATCAACTGTGTGACCAACGTTTACTCACCAGCCCTCCCCAAAAAAATCAATGCATGCCAAATCATAAACCTATTTCCCTCAAGCTCTTCTGCCTTCCTCTTTTGCTGCTTCCACTTTGCACCCATAAAACTATGTGTGATTCATCATGCCCTTTTTGTTTACCTCTAGCACATGCTGGTGACATTTTATTCTTCTATAGAAACATGCATTGTAGCATACAAGTCAATTAGTTTCATCATCAGCATGCATGCATGTCTAACCCAAGTTTATTAGATTCACATCACTTAGTGTGATCTGCATTGAACTTATTGGATTGCTAAAATCGTGCAGTGACTTAGCGCTTACAGTTATGACTGTATAATTGGTTAAGCTGAAGCCTTTGCTAGTTCTGGTTTTCTATTTTTGTCTCAGCAAGAGCTTCAATGTTTTGCTAATGGCTCGCTGCTGTGATTCATCCACTATGTGAGTTGTTTGGGTGAATGATTCAATGACTCACTCACTCAACTACTACTAAATTACTTTGTTTTCCCATATATTGAATGAGAAAACTGCACTGTGTTAAACACAATGGCTTTCGTAGTGAACATGCATTTACTCAATACACTTGAACACAAGTAGATTCAGTATTCCTTAAAATGAATACAAACTAAAATGCAAACTCAGAATATGATAAAAACCTGCAATAAGTAAATTTATTATACATATATATTTTTCCTTTAAGTATTTAATCCCAATTTATTAATCAGTGTCTTTGCTGCTGACCTTCAATGATCCAATTCATAGTAATAAGCAACATTTTTTTTTGTAATGTTTGTTACTTTTTATGGGTTAACGTAATACTATAACGCAATACTTTTTAAAAAATAACTTTCCCCAATACTGCCCATAAAGGATGCTCAATAGAAAATAACAATGTATTTTAACTGTTATTTTGGGGTATACCACTTTTTGTCTTATCACATTTGTAACCCTGGACCACAAAACCAGTTTTAAGTAGCATGTGTATATTTGTAGCGATAGCCAAAAATACCTTGGTCAAAATGATTAATTTTCCTTTTATGCCAAAAATCATTTGGATATTAAGTTAAGATCATGTTCCATGAAGATATTTTGTAAATTTCCTACCATAAATATATTAAAACTTAGTTTTCTATTAGTAATATGCATTGCTTAGGACTTCATTTAGACGGTTTAAAGGCAATTTTTTTCAATATTTAGTTTTTTTTGCACCCTCATATTCCAAATAGTTGAATCTCAGCCAGATATTGTCCTATCCTAACAAACCCTAAAACAATGGAACGCTTATTTATTCAGCTTTCAAATGAAGTGTAAACCTCAGTTTCAAAAAATTGACCCTTATGATTATTTTTGTGGTTAATATTACAAGCACAGCATATCTTTTTTACAGTGAGACTGTAGATTAAGAGACACCCATTAAAGAAGCGCCCAAAAGACTATTTTTCACCCTATTTGAAAGTTATCTGTTATCTTATGTTGTTTTTATCAGCGCTTTTAGTTTAGGTGATGGTAATATCAAAGCAGTATCATCATATACTTGAAAATCATATATTGTATGTGATTCAGGTTCCGGATCAGAGTCGGTTCCACTGCCGTGTCGTGTATGAAGACTCGGTGGCTGCTCCACTGCGAGGGTCTCACGAGCTGGAGGAGAGCGTTGGGATCTACCTGAAGGAAAACTATGAGCAAATCAGCATACCTGTGCCCGACTTCAGCAACACGGACCCTGCTGACATCATTCATGATTTCAACAGGGTAACACACTTAGCTCTCATCATATGTACTAATAACAATACATCAGCAGAATATGTTTTAATGCGATGCGTTTGGGCTTTTAGGGTCTGACGGCTTACCATGACATTGCTTTAGACAAGTGTTATGTCATCGAGCTCAACACTACGGTGGTCATGCCACCACGTAACCTCTGGGAACTGCTCATCAACGTCAAGGTAAAGATGGTTGAAGTGTGAACTATATATATATATATATATATATACAATATATATGATGTTACCTTTGTATCTTTTTGTAGAAAGGGACTTACCTCCCCCAGACGTACATTGTCCAGGAAGAGATGGTCGTGACTGGTCGTGTTAATAATATGCATCAGCTCGGTCGCTTTATTTACCGTTTGTGTAACGGTAAAGATACGTACAGGCTCCGCCGCCGTACCTCACGCCGTCGTAAGTTTACATATTTTTGTCTGTTTTTTTCATGTTAATAATAGTGGTCATCAAATATGGATCAGTCAAAGGCCATTTCCAATAGAGTGCATCATATCATGTGACTGGAATTGGGTCAAAATTAATCATTTAATAGGATAGTTCACCTAAAACTGATTTTTACAAACTACGGTATACATTTTTCATCTCAGCAACAAGCAATGAGCTACAAGCCCATTTCGGCAATACGATATTACGCTATAATTAATTCTTCATCTTCTTGGTGGGAGGAAACTGTGCTCCTGTGTGGCTTCACAGCTGCCGTACAAATCTGACTGATGTCCGGCTTAATAGCTCATTACAGCAAATTAGCGGAACAATTAAGCAACACCCACAATAAGGCTTCCTGAATTAAGCAATCAACTTCTCTCTGGTTTACGAAGATCTTTTTGTGAGAATATAATTTGATTATATCCATGACAACCACAAACTTTGGGGAAACTGATATGATTTAGTGGAGAAATTAGAATCTATGAATATTCAATTGTTAGTTCGTATTTTTGTGATTGCATTATGTATTTTACGGTTCTTGTATAGTAATCCTTGGGCTAAATAAATGCAGTGAAAAAATATTTTTTAAATTTGTAAATAAAACTAAAATAGTCACACTTTATATGTGGCCTTGCATCAAAAAGATGTAGATATTGCATTGCAAAACGCTTTTGCTGCTGTATAAATATAAATATGCTGTATAATATAAAGTGGGACCACTAATATTATTAGTTTTTTATCCCTTCTTTAAAATTTGAATTCAGTCCACTACTTAACGATTATTTTGCATTACTTGTGAACTAGCATTTTTTTGTTCCCTATGAATGTCTATTATTTATATGTGTAGTTGTGTATATAAAAATATGAATTATTTTCTAATATGCAATTGATTTATATTGTCATTTTAGTACCATAACTAGACCATAACTAATTAATATTTAACTAATTTAATTTTAATTGCATTTAATTTTATTTCAGGTAACTATAATAATAATAAAATCCAGTTTTAGCTTTGGTTAATTATAATAACCTTTGTGTTTTATTTAAAAAAAATTGTTTAACATTTTTTAAAAATATTTTTAGGTATCACCAAGCGTGATGCGCAGAACTGTCACCGAATCCGTCACTTTGAGAACACTTTTGTGCTGGAGACAATGATTTGTGAGACTCCGTAAGCTGTTTGCCACTTTGCCCCGCCTACTTCTGATGAGACCACGCACTCTGGTCTCGGTAGCCACACCCCTTTGAAAATCACACTCTTTACCTCTAATTTTTCATGCCTTTACACCCCATTTCTCTCTTTTTGTACTTCTCTCTCTCTGTACCTAGTCATTCATTACAAATGTTCCCTTGACAATGTCTGAACAGTTTGTTTCTGCACATTCGCAATAATGAGCATTTTCAAATCGATGCATTTAAATATGTAACAGTAGCATCTGAAGTCTTTAAATGAGAAGATTACATGGGCATTAATCTGCACAATGCCTGCATGCTCGTACCTGCGTGTAACTGGCTGTTTGTGCTCCATCAAACTGCTCCTCACTCTCTTATATATTTGTGTATTTTTAGATCTATTCTGGGATAGAGATGCACCGAAACAGCAGCCAAAAATACCACGAAATGACACGAAAAGGATTCTCTAACATCCAATTTCTAAACTGCAAAAATCATTTACTTGGTATTTTTCCTCGGTTAAAAGCACATTATTATAAAGAGAGTTTGGTTGTGCTCAACACATTTGCAAAGATAAAGAGTCTTCTTTTGACAAAAGAAAAAGCAATTGTGTGTTTTATTAGGCACAGTATTCACTTTTCTTTCGGTGCATCCCTACTCGTGAATATCCTAACTGATCCTAGAACCCTTAAAGAATCTGATAAAAAACTTCCGTCATTACATTTATCACATGTATTAGTTTACTACGTATCTCGATATTCACTTTGATGCTTCTACAACATGCTTCCTGTGCCACTTCTTCTTTTCTTCCTTCTCTCTCTGCATGCTTTTCAAGACTACACATGCATTGTTTAAGTATTTTCTTATCAAATGAGCAAAGCCTTAGGCCAGATTCATGTCCTGGACTAATGTATACAATCTCAAAAGCTTTTCGTGTTTATGTGTGTGTTGAAGTTAAAATCCTTGTTTAGTTGGGTGAAGCAAACATGTAAATAAACCAACAAGACCTAGCTATGCTGCATCTTTTTTTGTCATTTCTGGGACCCTGTTTTTTTTTTTTCTTACCACAAGCAATTGCACAGTACAAAAAAGCAGATTTTAGAAAAATATCCTGGTGATGAACAGCAAACAGAACAGACATCGTAGCCAGTTTTAATGTTAAATCACCTGGGAAACATCTGCAAAGCCCAGAGGAAGTTTGTATAATAGTAGACCTTCAGTACACTGTGAAACTGTAAAAAAAAGGGAAATGAAATACATTTGTGTCACTAAAAACCGTTATCCCCATGCATGACTTTGAAATTATCTTGCACCATATTGTGCCTTTGCATCAGATACGGCCATCCTCCTTGCTGACTCTGGGGTTTCAGGTTAGATTGCAAAATAATAAATAAACCTCAGTCATACCAGTTTCTAGAAGGGCATCTGAGAGCAATGGCAACTCAAATAGAGTAGTTCAATCAAAAAGGAACATTCCAAATACACTTTTTTTTCTTTCTGAGAATATTTTTTTCCTTGCAATGATGCAAAATAAGCACCAATTATTTAGTGTTAAGTTTTCGTCAGTTTATCTGAGAAACACTGTGAGTGGAAAATTGAGTCAGTGAGTTGGTCCTGAAAAAAATTATTTTTGGAGATTAATAGACTTCGATTATTGTATGGTTAAAAAAGCTTTGCGCACAATATTTAGGTTTGGAACTACTTGAAGGTGAGTAAATAACACTTAAATAACTGTAGTAACACTTTATGTAAAGGTGTTCTTGTTTTGTTACATGCACTTACACTACAGTATAACAATTATTTATGCACAATTCATTGCCAGTAATCCTAACCATATAATAAAGTCAATGTTTTGCAAAAAATATGGTTTCGAGAGGATCGTGAACGCAGTAATTACCCGCAACTGGCAGCCGATTCTCTAATCAAGCACGACCAATCAATTCACTTCCCTCTACTATAAAATATCCTAGCTTCCAGGTTCCCACATCTCCTCCTCCCCTCCTCCACCTTATCCCACATCCGGGGGGCAGATGGCGAACGAGCCAAACGCCCTCACCCTCACTAGGGTTCTATTCCCTAGGGTTCCCTAGGTTCGCTCCCCAGACAGCTCACTAAATTTGCACTATATTTTATTACCAGGAAACGTGAACTCTTGAAATACATATAGTTAATTAATATTGCACAGTACTTAAAGGGATAGTTCATCCAAAAATGAAAATTTGATGTTTATTAACTTACCCCCATGGCATCCAATATGTAGGTGACTTTTTTTCCTCAGCAGA
>JAUCMT010000028.1:17092331-17107190 GCA_032357475.1 Enteromius thamalakanensis
CTTCTCTTCTCTTCTCTTCTCTTCTCTTCTCTTCTCTTCTCTTCTCTTCTCTTCTCTTCTCTTCTCTTCTCTTCTCACACTCTCTGTTATATAAGCGACTGTGCTGAACACCCACCTGAAGGTCTTGTTGAATGTGACTACAGAACATTATGCAACTGCTTTGCTCTGCACAAAGTCACCCCTTTTAGAAGCTGACACACGAGCACATATATGCACATGCTGTTATCATGCACTGTAGATGCCCAGAAAGGTCAAACCTGTGTGAATGTGAGGTCAGTCCTAATCAGCAGCTCACACAGTTGATGTTTTCAGAGCTCGGGGAGCCTGCAGTTAACTTGCTCAACGCTTGTCAAAGAGGGTCAAAGGACTGTTGTGACCGATGCATGCAAGTTTTGCTCATCCGCTAAAATATTAAACTTACATGAGATAAATAATCCAGCCAAATCCAGCCTTCGCTTTACTCAAGGAAATACATGTTTAGCATTATTTGAACTATTTATTTATAAATATATTAGTTATGTTATTGATAAATTTGGTCTCATGTTATTGAAGTGTAGGTTTAGGAGATTTTGATATTTTTTGCATTTACTGTAAGTAGATGTGGCATTATGTCAGTGTTAACTATTAAAAAAAAATTGTTAATTGATATATATATATGGATCAAAAAATGTATAGAAGTTGCCCTGCGACAAGAGCACATTTTGGTCTTAGGAAAACTTTGAATGTTTTGTGCGCTTCTGCTATAATATTTACGTAAAATCTATGTATACATAAAAACAGCTTCCATGAGTCCTTAATGTGGATTCAGTTTAGATCACATGACCAGCTGTGTTTTGCAAGTTAATAAACAAAAGTTTCACATAAACTTACACTGATCTCAGTCAATAAGCGCCTCATGCTGCCGTATTGAATATTTAGAAATGTGAATGAGAAACATGCTTTTTTTGTAGTGCGTTTTTTAACATCTATACTGTTACTTGTGATAATTAATATGAATACCTAAATATGTGTGAACATATTGTCCTTCTGAATCATCATTCTGTTCTATTATGTGTGTTTGTGTCCAGATGTTTTGTATCAGGAGTACCGTGACACCTCGAAGCAGCAGGAGATCGAGCAGCGGCGACAGAGAGATGGCCTTCCGACTGCAGGGTCAGGGGTCACGGCTGCGCCTGCGTTACAGCTGCAGCTGAGGAACAGCACACATTCACTGAGCCTCTGGCAAAACCTGGAGGCTGTGAAAGACAGTGGACTACTGAAGGCACTAGAGCCAAAGGAGATCATACTGCAGGAGGTGAGACGCATGCTTGGTATAAACTTCAGAACGGTACGGAAAACGGAACGGTAAACACTCAGCAACAGCTGTGCATGTTAACTGAGCTGTCTCTTTCTGTAGGCCATGTTTGAACTGGTGACCTCTGAGGCGTCATACTACAAAAGTCTAGAGCTGCTTGAGACCCATTTTTTACGAAACCCTCTGCTTGTCAACACTCTGAGTCAGTCTGACATGCACTTCTTGTTCTCCAACATTAAGGACATCATGAAAGCAAGCGAAAGGTGTGTATTTGTTGAGAAACCTTTGTGAATTCTTGATGTTTCTATTTTCTAAAGGAGGCAATATTTGACCAAAGTGACTTTTTTCATCATAAAGTTTTAAGTGGCAGCACTGGTATTATTAGTTCCCTTAAAGCAAACAATTTATTCTACGTAAAATTGTACAAAATGCTGTCAAAGGTATATATGAAAGAATCAAGAGTATACATTCATATATGTTAATATATTTAGTGCTTCATTTTAAATATGCCCAAATATACATTTTATGATATTTTATATAAACATCAACTTAAGACATATTCATTAAAATTACGAAAATATATTTATACGTTAAATATATGTTTAATAATGAAAATCATAATATGTGCAAAATATACAAATATTCAAAACAGCAAAATATATCAGTAGAAATATAATAAAAATTATTCTTAATATTTGCTTATAATGTGTCTATTTTTTTACATTTGAATTAACTTATATTTAATTTATATTTAATTTAATTTATATTTAATATATATCTTTTTTAAAGATACATTTTATGTAAATAATCAGCACATATCTGAAGAAATATTGAAATAATTATTCATAATATTTGCTAATATATTTTTTGAAATATTTAGTAATTTATGTATCCCAAATAAAACAAATATATCCAAGATGCATTTAAAAAAATACAATTTACATATAATAATTATGCCAGGGGAAAAAGTATTTATATATATCAATTTTGAACATTTGTAATGTACTTATTATTACTTAACTAATTAATATTAGTTTATTAATTTATATTTAAAAAATATTTTTTTGCAAAAATAGTTGCTTTTTCTTTGTAGTCACATATTATGTCATCTTTACTAATCCAATCAATAGCATTCCCATACTTTTAGAGTTTAAACTTGTTTTGTCTCACGTAACGGTTAATATTAATAAACTTCTCATCATCTTGCTTTAATCATATTTCAGAAATGAAACTTCCTCCCATTTACCCTGACACCCATTATTACCCACGGGCTAAAATTAAAGTGTTGGTGCGATTTGATTCCAGTCAGTAGCTTTATAGCATGCAAATCCACCCACTAATGCGATGATTCATGCGCATGAGTCAGGAGGAGCTCGGCCCTTCCAAACCTGCTCTCGAACAGTGAAGAACATTGGATTCCAAGATTGATTTGAGTTCCTTTCTTACATAAGATGTGTTTGTATTGTTTTTGCAAAGCTAAGCTAGTGAACTCAAGTTAAAGTTTCTAGAAAGAGACATGTTTTATTTCTGCATCACTAGTGGCACTAAACAAAACTGGCCAGATGCATACTAATGCTTGAGGATTTTCAAAAGTATTGGCCATGCAAGCTTTTTCAGTTGAGTTTGTTTGATGTGCATAGATTTCATTAAATGCTAACACTTATATGCAAATATAAACATTCTGTATTTTCCACAGTGCTACAAGTCTTAGTTGCATACACAAAATGTCACACAGCCATAATATTGTTGTCTAACGGGGATGACTTCATGTTTTCCTCAGGTTCCTCATGGATCTGGAGCACAGGATTGAAGAGTCCATCCATATCTCAGATGTGTGCGATATTGTTCATACTCACGCCGTTAACCACTTCCAAGTGTTCATCAGCTACGTCATCAACCAGGCGTACCAGGAGAAGAACTACCGACGGATACTGTAAGGAAATCTAAGCATGGTGTTTCATGTTTAAATATGCTATTGAGACTAATCAACTGGTAAAATCTGGTTATATTATATTAGTTCAAATTAACCTAATTAGAAACATTTTACAGTAAGATTTCATTTGTCAACATTATTTATATTAGTTAACAGGAACAGTACTCGCATATCGTTTGTTATTCTTATTGTTCAATATTTACTAATACATTATTTAAGTGAAAAGTTGTGTTTATATATGTAAATATTTGTTAACTAGTATAAACGTAGTTCTTAACAACTTATTATTCACAATATGTTACGCATAATTACATGCAAGTAACCCTAAACCAAACCCTAACACTTACCTTAACCCTATAGTAAGTACATGTAGTTAATTAATGTTACTCAGTACATAAACGTATAATTACACTGTAACAAGGACACCTTAAAGGAATAGTTCACCCAAAAATAAAAATTAGCCCATATTTTACTCACCCCCAAGCCATCCTAGGTTTATATCATTTTTTTTCTTTCAGACGTGCACAGTTTTAAAAAAAATCAATCCTGGCTTTTCCAAGCTCTGTAATGCTGGTGGATATATTTCGCCGCTCTATAAATCACATATATCCTTTGTAAAACTATCCTACTGTATACACCTCTGGGGGGTTAACACGTGTCTTCTGAAGCAGATTGATGGGTTTTTGTACCTAAAAATATTTATACTTTTAAAATTAAAAACGTAACTTACTGACTTTCGGAAGAGAGTCACCTTCTGTGTCTGAAGACTCCCGGAGGTGTATAGGGTATAGTTTTACATACAATTTATGGAGTTTCAAAGTAATGTCCACTATCCAGCAGCATTACCAAGCTTAGACGAACCAGGATACATGTTTTTTTTTACAAAACTCATACTGTCTTCGTGTGAAAGAATAAAGTTTTATACACCTCGGGAGGCTTGGGGGTGAGTAAAATATGGGCTAGTTTTCATTTTTGGGTAAACTTCTGCTTTAAATTAAAGTGTAACTATATATTTTTTACTAACATTAACTAAGAGTTACTTTGTCAACCTTTGCTTTGTCTTTGTGCGTAATAAGCTTTAGAATTTAAGAGTATTTCCTTGTTTGTGTCGTAACCAGAACGCGTGACATTGTACTTGATGACTCCTGTAATTAAATGAGACACAGTGACTTGACTTGACTGGTGGGTGTGGCTCATACAAAGAACAACAGCAATGCACCTGCAGTCTTTCTCACCCTTCCTTCACTTAGTCAAATTCCATGACATTTTACATTCATTAAAGTGATCATGAGACTATATGCTTCCCCTCATGCTGTCCCAAACCTGCATTTTCTATTTCAAACGGTGAATTATTGCGAAAGTAGTTCATGAGATATAACTCATATTCCAAGTCTCCTGAAGTCACACAATAGCTTTGCACGAGTGTTATTGTTGGTGTGGTATCAGTATTATAGGGAGAGACAGTAGTGTGCGTTTGGTGTATAAATGGACTAGTCTGCATGCATGTTCAGTGTCTCCACAGACCAGCTGTCTACCTGGATTCAAGCCCGGGGCTCCAGTCCTCGCTGGCTTCTGAAGTGTTGTGTAAGGGTTTGTGTAGGTGCTTTCGTTTATGTGTGTTTGCGAAGCTCTTGGGACTTTCTGCGCATCGGGATTTTCAGAGCTTTCCATTTCTGTTAAGATTAGGGTTAAGACCAGTCTGTGAGTGCGTGTGCACAGCAGCAGTTGAGTCAAAAACATAGATGTTTTGTTGTTCATAAACCACACAGGTTCATAAAGATAAATTCTAACCTCATAAACCATCTTCCTGCTTTATGACCTAGTTAAATTCATTTCAAGTAGTTCACTGTGTTGTCCTAGAGGCAATTTCTCGCAAAATACTAATTATATTTATATTTATAACAATCAAACCTAATTTTATCTTTAAGCAGCGTATGCAAAATTAAGAATAAGTCATTTAATTGGAAATGCTGCTATCCAAACTCATTTCTCTTGTGCAATCAAAGTGCATTGTTATACTTCAATATGAGCCACTTTCATCATAGGCCACCTGCTGGAAAAGATGCCACACTACATATATTTGTGTAGAAAATTATTAAGCTATGTATGTAAAATCATTCCCATTTACCTTAAGGTCCAATTCTCACCATTAACAAATAATTACCTCTGCTATTTGATGTTTATCAATAGTTAGTAAGATAGTTGTTTTAAAAGTATTAAAAAACAGCCAATATATTAATAATAAGCATTCTAAAGAACAACTAGTGAGAATTGGCCCCTATACTAAAGTATTACTGTAATATCATACTAAAATGCTAGTCATATTATCTCTATCTCTGCAGAATGTAAGCATGCTATTCACACCATCCAAAGACAATTGTATTGTATTTTTATACAAGATTAGTCTCTGAAGAATATTGTATCCCACAATGCAATGTGTGTACTACTTGATTTTTCATTAATGTGTGATAATGAGAAAAAAAAGTAAAATATCTTTAGTTCCCCAGTATTTGATTAGACTGCTGTAAGTTTAGACACTTTTATACACAATCAACATAGAACATGTGATTTTAATATAGTAGGCAGTAAGCTGTACTGTACTGTAGTGAAATTTAAATGTAAGTTTATGCAAATTATTTAGGAGCGATAAAGCCCACAGTCTGCATTTGAGTATCTGATTTTGTGGTGAGTGTCACATGGTTCTTAGCTATTACTATAAACCAGAACTTCATTGTAGTTTTGGATGTGGTCTGTAAATGTAGTTTAATATGACTAATCTGGCTGTCGAGATTTATTATTATGACATTTTATAATCTAACAGCAATATGCAAAGCAGATATTTATCTGACAGCAATTTAAAAAAAATGTTGTCTACGTGAGCACACCTAATTTCAAGAAACCACATGACTTGAAGCATTATGTAAAGGTGACACAAAATAGTCATGCATCCCTGTAGAAACTAGCTAGCTGCTTTTTGATTGGCTTCTTATCGCTGACTATAAACCTGGTAATATTTGCATTAACACGCTACATCAATGTCTTAATGTGTTTTTCAGACAAGAAAATACTCTTTTTCGAGAGAATATGTCCGTTTTGGAGAATCAGGCGAAAGTGAAGGGCCTCTCGTTTACCTCCTTCCTCATCCTCCCTTTCCAGCGAATCACACGACTCAAGCTGCTTGTTCAGGTAAGCGCCATCAGCCAATTAGACGTCTTGAATAACTTGCGTAGGGAATGAGTTAACCAATCAAATGTCTTAGAATTAGTTGTTTCTGACTTTAGCTAAACTGCTTCTTTTTGTTCCAGAATATTCTAAAGAAGGTGGAGGAGAATTCCGAGAGAGAAAAGACCGCAATATCAGCTCATCAAGAGTTGGAAAGGGTACGTTTGGTTCCAGGGTGTGGTAATGAGTCTTGTTATTAGTAAGTCTCATTGTCTCCGGACTTTCACCTGTCAAGCACATCTTACAGTGTTGTTCGTGTTACCACGGTTACGGCGCCACACCTCTTGACTTTAACAGCTGTGAGGTGGAATGCTGCTTTTGTTCTTAATCGTTTAAAAAGCGATTATTGCAGCGTTCACGTCATGTGGGAATTAACATAAATGCGATTCAACTGCTTTTCAAGTCTTCAGACAGAAATTATTTGCTGTTATGGCAACAATCATAATTTCATGTTGAGATTTGTTGTGGTTGTTTACAGATAATATTTAAACGCTACATTAATGCACGACCATATGCCATTTCAGAATATTTAACAACAAAAATTGCCTCAATTATGACTAATTTAGAAATATTAAATATAAACATATCCGACTACCTTATATTAAGGCTGCTATGTTTCTAATAATTTTCTTTTCTATTATGATATAGTAAAGAATGGAATGTCTTTGTTTTATTTACGCTGTTTTATTTATAAATCGCCATAATAAATTATATAAAATAATATTTTTTGTTATAAAATTGTATTATAATATATTATTACATTTATATTAGTTATTTATTGTAAAATAATGTAATAATTAGATAATGTATGATATATTTGCATTATATGCATCATATATTTTATTTATAGTTGTTTAATATGTGTAAATATATCATATTTAATTATGAATATTATTTTTTATAATAAAATATAATTAATAATAATATATAATTATTTTTTGTGTATATAATTAATAATTATATTATAAAGTCATATAATAATAATTAGAATTTAATTCAATTGAATTATTGTGTTTCTCTGCAAATTATTTGTTGTTTTGTAAACAATCACTTTACCAAAATATATCCGTATGATGGTTTGTTGTGGTTGTTGACAGGAAATACATCACCTCTTTATTAATTGACAACTGTATGCATTTGGAAAATATTTAACACCATAATTTACCACTAGTTCATTATGTGCATATGATAAATAGAAATACATCATGTGTACAGACACAGATTTTTTTTAAATGTTATGGCTGCTGCTATTTTTGTAGTTGTTTTTATTAGTGACCTCCCAAAACCCTTTATATTTAATGAATTCACTGAAAATGCTGAATATTTTTTCTTCTCAAACTTATGATTCTGATTATGTACGCAATCAAGACACTTCAGTGGCTCTTGGTAAACACTGACTCCCAGAGGTCATCTGCAGTTCAGCTCATTTACAGATTTGTTAAATGTCTGATAAACAAACCGCTGATACTTGAAGTGAAACTCAGAGTAATTTAGTCAGACTTGTTCCTGTGTGTGGGAGTGTGTTTTTCTAATTGTGACATTTTAGAGTGAATAGTAAAACCTGATGAACTGTAGACGTTACCACAAGGAAATCAGTTTTTTAAATGGATTTAATAATGGTCTAATTTGTTTCTAAAAATAGCTAATGTTGCATTTCAAGGTTAGGGTGTATATGTGGGTTAGTGTAGTGTGCTTATAATTAGCTCTTTTTAAAATAGATGTAAATGGGAAATTTCCACAAAGATGCTAATCTACACGTGTGGGTGTGTGTTTGTGTCTATCAGATTGTGAAGGAGTGCAATGAAGGAGTGAGGAAGATGAGCCGTACTGAGGAGCTGATCAGCATCGAGAAAACACTTGAGTTCAAGTCAAAGGTACTGCAAGACTAGAGATATTGTGACCTAGCCCTGAGCGCACTCTTCTACTGGACTCAAAGGAACAGTTCACCTAAAAATGTTATTTTTTCATTTAATTCCAAATCGTATGACTTTCCCTCTATAAATACAAAAGGAGATGTAAAAGAGATGTTTAGCAGATGTTAAAGCTGCTTTTTACATACAATGAGATTAAATAGGGACTGATGCTGTCTGGTATCAAACATTATTTGTTTAGCAGTATTTTGCATTATTTCAGAATGTGATAATAAAATGTGAATTATACACCAGTGCATTTTTTTTCTTTTTAGCAGTGCATAACAATTTTCATTTTGACCCAAATTTAAGCATTCAGATGTAACATATGTGCGGAAAATACTGTAATAGCTGGATGTGATGAACAAGATAAAGGTTTCTAGCTCTTATTTGCATGTTAACTTAACTCTTAGTTATGTTATACATGAGAATCAATGGCATTCGTTTTATAAATCCTTGTGTTATATTCCCTTCTTGAATTAATTGCCATGCATTTTAATTATATAAAAATGAGCAGCATTCTGTTAAATATCTAATTTTTTGTTCCATCTAGGCTGAGATGTTATTTTTGTGTGTACTGTCCCTTTAATTGTTACAGGAGCTCTTTACTTGGGTATCAGAATGAAACTCATCTTTCTAAGCCCATTAAATGCAGTTCTGTTGTCTTGTTTGCAGTCGGTGCCGGTGATCTCTCACTCTCGCTGGCTCCTGAAGAAAGGTGAGGTGCAGCAGATGTCCGGGCCCAAGAGCACCAGGACCATGCGCAGCCGCAAACTCTACCACCCCATATACCTGTTCCTGTTCAATAACCTGCTGCTCATCACCAAACGCAGCTCCAGGTCTGTGACATCATCGGCTGCACTTTACCATATCATCAGTCACTTATAATAAACGCAGTGATATCGTTTCATGATTTACGCATAAAGAATGTAAAATAAATTGAATAATAATATAATATTGATTTTTTTGATAATAATAAATAATGTGATAAATACTTATTTATTTAATTATATTATATTTAAAATAGATTAAATAATTAAAATGAAATTCTGTATAATAACTAATATAGTTTAAATTATTATAAATAAAACAATTCTAATAATAAATAAAATGTATAAAAATATATAATATATAACATTATAGAATGAAAAATTATTATAAATAATACAATATTATGTTAAATATTTATTATATTTAAAAATACTACAATATTTTCATTAATTGTTAGAAATTATAATAAAAAATATACAATTTTGTGAAATTTCTTATGAGTAAAAGTGTATTTAATTTAAGAATTATTGTTATTTGAGTTTGGTTTTTATAACAAACAAAATTCTCAAAAATAATATATATATATATATAAGAAATATCCATTAATGATTTGTTGATATTGATTGCTGAATCAGGTCCAAATGGCTATGTTCATGCAAAATGTTTGAATAATGTATTTGACTGATATTTACTTGTTTCTTTGGGGTGGTATTATGTTTGTTTTTGCTAAAAAAATATTTTATATGTCTTTTACATGTGTGTTTCAGTGGAGAGAAGTACCAGGTTCTGGACTCTTGCAGCCGCTCCATGCTGAGGACTGAAGACCTGGAGGATCAGGGTCAGATGCTGGCCTGTGCGTTTGTGCTGAAGCTGCTGGAGAACCAGGAGGACAGAGAAGTCAGCTACATGCTCAAGACCGAAAGCATGTGAGAACACAGAACTAAACCACTATCACTGAGATTACAGTACATGATTACTTTGTGCACTAATGGCTCTATGAATGTTTACAGAAGCGATAAACTGCGCTGGATATATGCTTTGACTCCAAACCGCCGTACGAGATTCCTCTCGACCAGCACTCACCAGCCAGGTACATCTCATAGATGCATGCATACACACTATATAGCATTTGTTGGATCTGAAAGAAACGCATATATTGAATGCACACTGGTTTGGATAAAAGCTCAAGCTGCTAATTGTAAAAATGGGGTACGTCTGGTGTCTGAATTCGACAAGATTAATCCCATCTCTATTTGTCATAATTAGACAGTTTCCATTTCTGTCATTATACTAGATAGAGAAGAAACGTGACTGAGAAATGGGATTTTGAACTAATTCCAGAGCTATTTATCGTCTTTTACTGTCCTATTTCTTCCTGCCCCAATAAATAACTGACATGAAAGGCTCATTTATTATTTTAGTTTTATTTCAAATAAAGCAAATAATATAGAAATAAATAAAATGAATGTTTTTTTTAATTATACACTAAATAATATATAATCTAATGTTTATTTTAATTATAGCAACATGACATAATGTAGTAATATGAAGGATATTTATTTTACTGTATATCATTAAAACAATATACATTTAGTTTCATTTTATATTATATTTTGTAACATAAAATATTATAACATGCATTTTTAAATATATATAATGTAAGAATAGTTTATATGTTTATTTATGATATCATTAGATTATTTTACTGTACATTTTAAATGATAAATAATTAATTAGAAATATAAAATATTATATTAGAAAACTAAAACAAATATTAAATATTAAAAATTAAAGAAATATAAGTAATATAATAAAATCAATATAATAATGCAATATGTTATATTCATTTTTATTAATGTAATGTTATATCATTTTATCTATAATATTATTAAATAAATAATGTAATACTTTTGTTTTATTTTATTTGCATGAGTTGAATCAGTGAGTTTCTATGTATTTGTGTGCAGTATGATTTATTGTTTTTTCCTGGTGCATGTCAGATTCTCCGCAGGTGCAATGCATCCAGTCGTATTCCTCTCAGGAACCTGATGAGCTCTCTATAGAAATGGCTGATGTGCTGCACATCCTGGAGTGTACCGATGATGGTAAGAGAGATGATTGCTTTAAATAAAATACATGCAATAAGCCATGCAACCTCATCAGACTTTGCTGTTTTTGGCAAGACCATGTATTTGGCTTTCATTTCTGCATCAGCTGCTGTCACCTCGTCACGCTTGCTGTGTTGTTTCCTTTGCTCTGTTCTGTTTTACTATTTTCGTGACATGTCCTTCCTGTTTTTCTTCTCTCTAAACTATCCGTCTCTTGCCCTCAGGGTGGATGCTGGGTGAAAGGTTGCATGATGGCGAGCGAGGCTGGTTCCCGACCCGCGTGGTGGAGAAGATCATGAGCGCAGAAGTTCGGGCTCAGAACCTCAAAGAGTGTCAGCGGATTCAGCAGGCTCAGGAAGGAGCGCAGGGGGCCCGAGCCGCCTCCAGGGGGCGCCGCCCAGCCAAAAGCCCCCAATACACTCCCACCTGGACTGACCTGTAGATAAGGAGGGAATAATGACATTGCATAACCACCACCACCATCATTCGTTCTCCTAATTCCTGACCCGGTAACCTGGAAACAGCGCCCCCTAGATTTTGCGGCAGACCGAGTCATTCTGTGTCCAGTGTTTTACTGAATACATGTCCTGCGTCACACTAAGGACTCGACAGGGTCGTGGAAGAGCTCTTGCACTATAAGCACTTGTGTTTTTGAATCGCTGCTTCCATACAGTCCTAACACGCTGTTAGCATGAAGGATTTCAACTTCCGCAATCACACACGGAAACACTTTTCTGACGCACATGAGGTGAAGGACTTTTTACGTCAGGACTTTTGTAAAGTTGTAACGCTTCTCTGGAAAAGGAATGTATTAATGTGCATGGTCACACCTTACTGACATTACAGGTTTGTGTTTTTAAACTAACCTCTGAGGACAAAGAGGATGTACTCTACCATACGGAGCTCATTCTCCTCCCATCCACTTGAAGAACAAAGCGAGAATAAGAGAGAAAATGAACAAAGATAATCAAATGCACATATATGACATTTTGAATGCGATTTTTTTTTTTGGGAACATGGAGTTAAAAAAATGCAGGTGAAGAACACTGAGGCGTTTTTTTGCACGTGCTGCATGAAAGTGTGTACAATCACACACACATTAAACAATGTTTTCCTACACAAACACACTACACACAAGCGAGTAATGTTGTTAAACCAGTCTAACAGCCGTGTCCTAACCAGATGCAACATAGTAACCTTTCAGCAAATTCCTATTTGTCTATATTGAAAGCGAAAATGCTTAGCGACGAGGCACGAACATCTTTAATATGAATGTATAATATATATATATATATATACACACATTTTGTTTTTGCATGTTTTAATTTACAAAAACAAATTATATATATATAATTTTTTTTTTTCATCTTTGGTCCACAGTTATGTATAAACATATAAATATAGCAAATATGCCATGCAACTACATTACTAGAGCTTCTAACAATATGACCCAAAATGTTTCCCCTCATGTTGTTTCAAACCTGCCAACCTTTCTTCTGTGAACCACAGGAGGAGATTTTAGTCACTGCTTGTTTCCCCATAGCTTGTTAAGCCAGAAACATCCATTTATAAAGAATAGATACTTTTGTCATTTTATTAGTGGCATCTGGTTTGGACACGGTTTAACAATCTTTTCTAAGAGAGAATGTACCTTCCATGAGAGCAGGTGTTTTTATAGTTGTGTGCATGTTCATATGAAGACCTCTCATGTTTATACGTGGTAAAAAGTTGTTGCCAAATAATTGTCCCATTTCATTTTGTAAAAAGATAATTTATTGTTAATGAAAATAAATCTTGAATGTTGAGACCCTGTCATCACAGACAAACCCCCGCTTTCTGTAAGAAATGTTCATTTCTGCCTGGTTTGAGTTTTAACCTTGCCTCCTGTCTCTAATGTGATGTAGGCTACTGATTTTAAATGAGGGAAAACGAGGGAGAAAATGTAGGGTAAAACTTGATTTTATCCATCAGGAATGACTTGGATGAAAAGCACCTCTGTGTGACTTTTGTAACTACTATTGTAGTTAGACTATGTAGATACAGCAAGTTCAAATGCTCTAGCAACTGAAGCTTTTTTTAAATGCACTGTTCACCAATCAATTGTTTCACAAGTGAATTATGACCTAGAACATGTTTACAAACTGACTGCTAGTTATAGTAGTTTCACCCAACAAGCTGTTTCCTGAAGATCACACTTTGCAGTTGCAGAACCGACAACACCAGGCCACTTCCTCTTTTCCAGCTCTTCACAGACGCTCTTCAGACATCTTTTACTTGTTCAAATGTTGTCAGAGGAGCTTAGGATGGTGCGTTCTTGAAACGTGAGCATGTTACTGAGACCAGGTTACAATATACAGTAGTATTTCATTTACAGAATTACCATTGGAATATCATGCACTTTATTAATGAACTATATATGAAATAATGTTTTATAGAACTAAAGTTAAATAATGCTCCAAAATGAAGATGAAACATACTACAAATAAATACACTGTTTAGTCAGCTTTGCAGGTCAAGTGAGTAAAATCCACTTTGGTAAGTCTAGGTAAGCAGAGAAGCTTATACAAAACTAAGACGGAAAGATATGACTGATTATTAGCATAGACACCCAGCAAGCATCACGGCTAGTAAAAGCGTGCTTTGTGACATTAAAATAACTTGTTTTCACCGTATGATAAGGAATTTTGAATATTGTTAGCTGGAGATAAAGTTTATCTACAACGGGGTATGCTTTATAATCGGGTTATGTGATAAACCAAGAGCACGTTCTTTAATTATTATTCTGTATAAATTATAAAAAGAAACGTATGGTTACAAAGTTACAGTTGCACTGAAGAGAGATATATATACACACACACACACACACACACACACACACTCATTTGTAATTGTATTTGTATTTTATTTAACGTTTATAAAGTAGCTATTTTTCTTTATTGGCTGAAGTGACATCAGAATGTCATGTGACTGTAATCACTGATATACAGGTGTCAGTCTGATTAAATAAAAGTGCAGCTGTGGAGCCTTGCGGTGGGACAGCTAATATAAAACGTTAGTTGTCAAGTGTCAGAATAAAAAAAACCCGCCTTGGCAATGACAATGCCAATTTGCTCTGAAAAGTAACGTTAGTTCAGTTGAGATGCTTTACTGACATCTAGCGGTAAGAAATCTATTAAGAGAAACGTTTATCGTAATCGGGTTATCCACCAGTTTGCAGAAACGAGAGGTTTTGTTTTTTGTTACCTGTGTTAGCAGGCTGACACGCAGTGATCCACACGTAAAGGATACTCAAGACGTTTAACGTTACTCTTTCATACGCACACGTCGACAGGCACATGCACTGTTATTTAATCAGACTGACACCTGTATAATCATTGATTACAGTCACATGACATTCTGAAGTCTTGTGATGTCACTTCAGCCGGTAAAAACATACTATATAAACATTAAATAAAATACAGATACCAATTAGAGAATACAGAATTCATACCTGCATAGTTATATCACTATTCACATTTTGAATTGATATATTCGAAATTTGTTCACGTGGCCGGTTAGCTCAGTTGGTTAGAGCGTGGTGCTAATAACGCCAAGGTCGCGGGTTCGATCCCCGTACTGGCC
>JAUCMT010000028.1:17107290-17135137 GCA_032357475.1 Enteromius thamalakanensis
GGAGCTGACTGATAAATTGGCTGTAATGCTGGAAGAACACTCCTGCCTGTTTGAGTCTCATAGTCCTTCACATGTGAACACAGATCCAGCAGGAAATCACACTGATCATAATTTACAGATGATAGCATTTTTTTCAAAGTTTCTTCTGTGTTCTCTTTCTGGTGGAGAGCAGCTTGAAGACACAAATCCAGTATGAATAATCTCTTTCTTTTCTCCCATGATTCAGCTGATTCATTCTGTTTTTGTGGTACAACAAAACTAAAGAAAAAGTGAGAAATATTCCATTAGAGAAGACAAAAAAAAAAGACATGTTACTTTGAAAATAATCAACAATGATTTGCTGAAATAGTTTGTCAAATAAATTTTGTCAAATCAGATCAGCAGAAGAGGAAAAGAGACAATGAATTGTAATGACTCAAAAAATATTATTGAATTAGTTTTATTACACCATTAACACAAGACCTACAGACAAACAAAGGAACTGTAACACATAATAAAACTGCAATATTTCACCGTTCACACTCCATCATCATCCCCACATCTTCTACATCCTGGGTGTCCATAACCTCATTTCACAGTTGTCTCAAGTGTCTTTTAAGGAAAAGAAAATAAGGTATAAAACAGCTCAAATTGTAAAAACAATTAAATAGGGTAGAATGGAGTATGAGCCAGTGATAAATAGCTTCCTCACCTTGATGACAATTTAATTGAAAACTCTCGAACTCACTCTTATCATGAACATTAAATCAACACAACATAATTAAATGTAAACATTTAAAGCCATAACATTAAAATAAACATTAAAAAAGCAATATTTACGAACAAAAAGGTCAATACATTACTAAAACACTTGTTCCAACTGACAAAATACTAATAGCATAAACGTTAGAATAAGCCTGACTGAAAGTACTAAAAGGAGATTTTAGTTAAACATACTTTTGTTATATAACAGACACACAAATATCACAGCTCTATTTATTTTCTTCAGTTAATAAAGTCAGTAGGTAATTTGACAGTAGGTCCCGCCCCTATGGTCTTAATTCATCTTTTATCATTTCCTACCTGCTCCCGTCTTGCGGAAAAAAACCTTCTCGAAGAGTTTGTTGTGAGCAAAATGGGAGGAGCTGGAGCTATACCTAGTGGGCGGGGCTTTACTGGTCCAGACTCACCGCCGCACAGGTCGATAGAGTAACATGAAGCTGCAGACCTGTCGCTTTTTCAGACAGCGCCATCTGCTGTTTGGATGAACACTTGTTGAGTAGCGTGTGTGTACCGTAGTAGTGCTGTAATAATTTCCAACATTATAAAATGTTGGCAAGTAGCAACATCGGACAAGGTTATTCGTTTTATTAAAGCAATTCCTGAAAATTACCAGGTTTTTTGACATAAATCAATGTGACATCTAATTACACCGACAAAGTAGTAGTTAAGATTTATAGTTATAGTTAGTATTTTTTTTCTCCATTGTTTACAGCTCGATGACGTGTAGGACCTCATGAAAAAGAATAAAAAAATAAAGCTTGTTGTGAGAAAATGACTCAAATCATTTTGTATGTATAAATGACTGAAAATAAGTTAATTAAGTAAATGAACAATTTCTATTTACAAATACAATTAATAAAAATAAACCAGACTTAATGCATTAAATCCTAACCTATGTGTAATATTTTATATTGTAGCCTAGCAGACAGACTTTATAATTATGGGAACATTGTTGTTATTGTGTTGTCCCAGCAAAGATAGTTAATGTGGGGGAGTTCAGGAAAACCCAGAAGTGAGAGACATTTTATAAGGACAAAATTTTAGTATGTGTAGTGTTTTTATATATTTATAGTTGTTTTTTTTCTTAGATGAAGCTGCTCAGATGCGTCAGACAATACTTTTGCGATGACAGGATCCATAGTCATTTCTTCCTATCAATTATAGCCTATATTGTTTATTTAATATTTTCCCCTCTTGTGAAACTTTTGGGAATTCTGAATTTCACATAGTTTAGTAACATACAAAAGTTTTACATTTCCAAATAAAAACTGGTCTTCCCTTATCCACTGCGAATGATTGACAGATGGCTGCCTAGGAAAAGAAGAATTATAGCGCCATGAAGTCTACGTGCGGCCAAAGGTATATTGCATCCGTAGTGTTAAGCGCTGCAGTAGAGAATGAATGGGAAAAGTTAAGAGAAGGGAAGTTTTCGCTTTATTTTTATTGACAATTAAAAATGTGCATTATACATACAATTTTTTATAGATAGGCACGCCGAGTCGATGCTGATTGGCGATATTTTTATATGAAAGCTCAATTTGAATCTGAATCGCATTATATAATCAGAGTGAGTGTGCAACCCGGAAGTCCGCAATAAATGCACAAATTTCGCAACGCGTTGGTGGTATAGTGGTTAGCATAGCTGCCTTCCAAGCAGTTGACCCGGGTTCGATTCCCGGCCAACGCAAATGAATTTTTGATCTTACACTCTCCAGTGATTCCTTAATACCTAAACAAATGTATTTATTATGTGGAACAACCAAGTCTTATACCTCCGGTTTTACAGACAAGGCTAGTCCTAGACTTGACTGTAAGTCTAAATTGTTTTAATTGAACAAAACTTGCACTGGCTGATCTTAAAATGTATAGGTGCCATTGTTTATCCTTAAGATTTACACAAGTAATGTTTTTTCTATGGTATGTTTATAAAAATGACTTAAATGTCCTAATTAAACGATGGCTTAATCCTTAATCCTGGCTAATCCTGTGAAACCGGGCCTTAGTGTATTTTTCTGACAAGCTTATATGAATATTCTGAATCTCACAGGGCTTGAGAGACTAGTGTTCAGAAACAGCTGATTGTGCAAGGCAGAGCACTAGTCCGCGACCCCAAATTCGGCTACGATATAATATAGATAAATAAAACACTTATTTGGTTAATTTCTTTGCTGATGGAAATAGAACCCCACCTGCTGAGAGTTGCCTCTAACAAGAGATCCACACAGGGGTACAGCTGCCCCTTCCCCCTTAACATGGACTATAGGGGATCCCATCTGCAACCTCTGGGTCACTCAGGCAGCCTCTGAGGAATCCTCCACACCTTCAACATCGACTGTTTGAACAACGGCACACCATCAGGATCACATTCTATAAAGGATCTCCCTGATGCACCATTTCACAGATGATATGAGCCTGCTTCAGTCTCTGTAGGTCTGTCTGGTGCACAACATTAAACGCTGCTGACAGAAACTTGCAGAAAGCACTGTGCAGTGGATGGTGCTCTGACACACACTCTCTGAAATATGTATGACACTGTACAATATGAAATTACTGCAAATTACTCTTACTATACTATTATATACAATTGCTTATAATAAACGTTTTAAAACATAAAATAAAAATATATGTAAAGCACAATAACACTGTATAATGTTAATATTCTGCTTCTGTTTACTAAAAAAAACAAAAAAAAAACCCACAAAAGGCAGTTTAGAGTTACACAGACCTTGTTTTAATACAGACAGTTTCACTGTACAGTAACAAGTTATTTACATTCTTATTAATGGCCTATATACAAAAAAAATTAAAAATAAAACAATAAAAAGAAGAGATGGACAGCGTCACATGGTTGTAAGTTATAACTTAACAATAAAATAAATACTTAACAGTCAGAGAGATAGGACGCCCCTGGAGTCCAAAATGACATGATATGAGTCTGCTTTGACGTGAAGGATGTGAAGGAGACAGAAACACACACACACACACACACACTTGACATCTACATCTAACAAGATATTACTTAGACTCACACACACAAACACACACTGAAGTGTGCAAAGCAGTTAAAGGGTAAAGACAGTGTTTGTCTCAGACACGGTCAATGCTCAATCCCAGAAGAGTTGGTAAAAAAGCTTTTAGAAACACTATAGAAAACATTTCTCTCTTTTGTCAAGGCGACTGTGACATTGTAAGTTTGTATGGCATTATGTATATCACGTATTGTCCTGACCAGGCACGACGGACTGTCTGTCCACACAACAAATATACTTCAAAACGTCACTACTGACTGACTTTGAAGAAGAAGGTAACACCAAAGTCAGAAACATGGTAAACTAGTAGCTGCTTGCATTCGAGGAAGCTTTTCTGAAGTTACGTTTGTTCAACTTGCAATGCTTTAAACTTATAATTACAAGCTCAACAAAACAAGTTGAAAAGTCAATCATACTTCTGATATGTAACAGTGGTTCTCAACCTTTTTGACTCTGTGCACAATGAGTAAGAGTAGAGACTGTTTCGGCAACACTTCCCAATAAGGTGTCATTTAACACTATTAATGTGTTAGTTAAAACTAACTAACAGTGATCAACACATTTATTATACTCCTCTTTGTTGTTGTTTACAACTTGTGATTTTAATAAAATTAACAATAACTAAGATTAATAAATGCTGTATTGTTCGATCTTAGTTCATGTTAACTAATGGACCTTATTGTAAAGTGTTGTGGATTAAACATTTCTAACCTGATAAAATATTGTACAGCGTGGTATTTTATGATTTATTGTATTATTTATTTGTACCTTGAATGCAATGCAAGTTGGTTTTTGGATAAAAGCACTGGCCAAATGCATAAATATAAATACTTTGTAAAGTTTTAGAGCTTGACGTAACTACTAAAACACATATACTTTAAATATAGTTATAAAATGTAATTATTTTCCAGGTCTAAAAACCAGTTTCTTTATCTGTGCAGGTTTTTCCAAAATGAATGAATTATTTGTTAATTGCTTAAGTGGTTTAATAAATATTAAATGTTAACCTTTTTAATGTTTTGTTTTATTTAAAGTCATTTTGTGCCATTATTGAAGCGCTCCCGTTATATGTAATCATGTGGACTGATGTTTTTGACCAATAAGATTTGACAGTGGGCAGGGCTAGTGTAGTCTTTGATTGACATAAAAGAGAGCGCTTTTATGAAGTCACCTGGTTAAGACTGAATCTGTAAAATACTCTGCCATCCCTGCTCTTTTAAAGCCAACATATCAGACATATCTGTAAAATACCTGCTTTAAAGGAATGTTTCATGGTAAAAGTTATTCTCTCGACAGCAACACAGTTTGCTGACTTCCACTTTAAGATGTGGTACACAGTTTTTGTATTTCATTAAGTGCCTGCATCAACACTTCTCGTTTAGTCTGAAAGCAGTGCACACTACAGCGGAGCAGCTGTTTAATACAGAAATACACGTCTTTTCAAGTTGATATGAGATTCCTCAGAATGCTGGTGGAACGTTAAGGCATCCAGGAAGAGGAAGTGAAGGGGTGGGGCAAAGCGGAGCGTTTGATTGGTCAAGTTTGATAAGTCAGTACAGTTGATTGTCACAACAACATGTTAAAGGTCTCATGCTTTTCACCTTCCCAAACCTAATGAGCTCCCTACCTAGACAGCATGTGAAGGCATTACACACTTGTGCAATACCTTCTTTAAGGTAGCATCACATGTTTGACAAAGTAGTCGAAGAAGAGAAATTATGACTATTGTTTGTTCAGTTGAAGGAATGAATCAAAAGAAAAGACTGCTTTGTATAAAAGTATCTGCTGAAAGCATAAATGTACATTTTCGGGTGGGAGACTTTATTTTCTGGTCATTAAAATTCAATATTTTTTGTATATCTTTAATCAATTTTATAACAGTATGTATTTTAATTAATTGCTATCAATCAAATTATTTTTTTTAATTTAATTTAATTTAATATTAATTTTATTTTTTGAAAGCGATGCTAGAGGATAAAGTGTCTGGGTAGGAGACATTATTTTTTGTTCATCTTAAATCAACTTTATCATTTTAGTTTATTTAATTTTAATAATTTATTATAAAATGGTATTTTATATTAATTTAACTGAATGTAATTTAATATTTAATGACATTTTTGCTTTGGATAAAAGCATCAGCCAAATGCATAAATGTAAAATGATACAGTACTTTACCCAATATAACATTTATGCTCATCTGAGGATCAATCCGACTGGAAATATTTTGAGGGTCTCTCTGGTGTCTAGGAAGGTTGTAAACAGCAAGGCAGGTCACTAGGTTTTGAACAGAGCCAAAGAGCATCAAGACAACATGAAACTGTATTCACCATACACTTAGCTTATGATAAATGAGCTTTTAGAATTAAACCAAATATATTTAGCAGAAAACAATGGGGGACTTATGTTGGATTGCCCTTGTTTTGGCTGCTCTAGCTAAAAAAACACTGATATGTAATCATGTGGACTTAAGTTTTCTACCAATGAGATTTCACAGTGGGCGGGGCTAGTGTGGCCTTTGCACATTGAGTTTACACAGGACAAATGGTTTTTAAAACCATTATTTGTAACAAAGCTAAAGTGTTTAAACGAATAAAAGGGTGAATAGAAGGATTTCATGTTGTCTGTAGTGAATTTTCATTTGGCTGAATGCCCATTGGCTCTTTAAAGTCTGTGGCATTGGTTCGACCCTCCGATGGCTCTTGATAAATCTCCACCTTCTAGGTAGTCAAATAGTTTCCCCCAAAGCAATGATGTCACAGAGGTGGAGAACAGAAGGCACTGTGATTGGTCGAGTGGTCGTTGGGCGGAGTGTGGCTGCTCACAGTCGTGACTGAGCATTTGATTGGCCGGTTTAGCTGTGTCACGTCCAAACGAGGCTTCTGATTGGCTGCGGAGCACCTAGGCTTCGCGGGCTGTGCTGTTTCGACTCAAATCCCTGATTCCCTGCAGGATTCGCTTCATGTGGCCGACTTTAGTCACTCCCAGATCCTGACACACACACACACACACACACACACAAGTAAGATGCTTAAATCTGTAGTTTTTGGCTCAAATAGTACCCATATTTATCTGTACAAAACAAAGCATTTGATAATCACAGGGATTTTCAAGGACCTCAAATATGACCATCCTCATGAAAAGGCAGATATATTTTTTCATGTGTATAAACCTCATTAACACAGTGAAAAATTATTATTACTATTGTGTACAATACCAATACAGAAGTATGAAGTGACTATTATAAAAGTATGTTTCATCATAATTTTATTTTCACTCATTATAGTACTTTATGGTTATATGCTGAGCTATTCATAAACTACTATAGTTAGTTTGTTGTTCATATTTTATATGAAATTTTATTTTATATTTATAGTTAATTCAAGTTAAATATGTTTTAATTGTATGTATTTGTCTATGGAGTTTAAGTTTAGTTTTTAATTTTCAGTACTTCAATTTAAAACAAAAAATAAAAATCTTGATTAAATATTAAATAAATAAATTGGGGTTTTTTTAGTAAGAAAAATTATTTGTTAAGTTTTAAATAAAATAATTCAGTTTAGATTATCTTTATTTATTTAATATATATATATTTATTTATTTATATGTTTAAATTTATTTTTTAAATAAAAATTATTTATTTATACATATACATATATTTTTATAATGTATTTCTAAATAAAATACATAATTGATTAAATTAATAAATCCAAATATCTTTATTATTTACACATTTAAAAAAAAAAATCCTTGAAAAACTCCTGGATTAGAACACAAGTAATGCATGTTTTATAATATTTAAGGGTAATACCTTCAGGTCTCTCCTCTCCAGCTGAAGCAGCTCTGGTCCTCTGATATCATGTCTGATGAAGATCTCCTTATACTCAGCCAGACAGAGCATCTCCAGCCAGACGGCCACTTCATCCACTCCCCACGTATTTACTGCTCACACGACACACACGTGTTAACACGCATGGTCACTGGACGAGGTCAGAAGTCAAAGGGCAAAGGTCATACCTGGCATGTTGAGGGCGGCGCACGTCTCCTTGTTTTTGTTGTTCTTGTCTTTCTTGAATTTGGGCACAAGGCGGAACTTAGCGCTACGACTGCGCTTGGAGAAATCAGACAGCTGACCCTGCGCACAAACATACTTTAGACCGGAGCAGAGGCACCAAAACACCCTGAAAACAGCTGGATGTCACGCACCTCGTCGTCGTCGGCCGGGTCGATGAGCTGATTGAGCCAGCTGATGTCCGTGAGTCTGCGAGACTGCTGAGCCACTGAACTCAACGCACCGATCAGCTGATCTCTCTGAGGAGGATCCAGCTGCTGCACAGACACAGACAAAGAGACAGCTTCAATCAGAGCATGCTGGGTCTGAATCAATCACATTTGTTCATGATTACTGTTTTTTATTTAATAATTTTATTTGAAATGGATGCCACCTTTTATTTTCATCAAGGAAGATGATGTCACTTGCTAAGCAAATATAAGTATAGCAATATATTGATATATAGCACTATATTAGGTGCAGTGTTATTTTAATATCACTGATACCTTACTGCATTTTATTTTGAATAATTTATATATATATATAGTAATACATTTTTTTGAAATGGCTTTATTTAATAACCACGATTATTTATTTATTTAAAATTACTTTTATTATTTACATTTATTGTTTACATGTGTTTATGTTTATTTATTTATTTTTAATAACTGGAATATAATAAGTGGATGCTACTCGCTTATTTAAAACAACAACAATATCATGAAATTGAATACAGTACTAGTACATCAAAAATCATGTTTTTCATTACATTAGCGTGTTTTGATTGTGTTTACTGTGTTTTCTTTGTTATTATTACTTAAAAAACAACTGCAGTTTAATGGAGATTAATAGAAATGCACAATAAAAAAAAGGTGTTATTGCAAATGAACTTTAAATGAATTTTAAGATTATTAATTTATACTACAGAAGTATTTTTAGTATGTTTAACATTTTTAGTTTAATTTAATGTTTATTTATTGATTTATGTGCCTTCATTATTTATTAATTTTATTTTTGTAAAAATGTTATACTTTATTTTTGACAGCTTTTCTGTGTTAGTATACACAAGTACAATACTTTTATAAATTTTTTATAATGACTTTTTTTTCCATTTTATGTTTTACTAAATTTGGTAAACCGGTAAATTAATCTAGCAAAGATTAAGGCTGTTCTATAAAGGCTGTTTTAATTGAAAGGCGGGACTTTCTGTCCATATTTGGCTGCCATATTGTTTGATTTCTCTTATTCATTTTTCTTCCTAATATTATCTCTGATACAGTAAACACACATTTCTCTGTGTGACTCACTCACCAAGCACATCTTTCCCGCGAGCAGCAGTTCAGTCTCGCTGTGCAGAGCTTTGACGTTACTGACCATCTCCATCACCACGTTACAGGTCAAACCCTTTACACACACACACACACACACACACATAGATGACACACGTCAAGGAGGTCATGAGGAACCAAACCAGAGCCTTTTTACATAAAAATCCATCGGCTGACTCACCCCGCTGCTTTTAGAGTTTGCGTACACCAGATCCATGGCTTTAGAGCTGGCGTTGACCGCATGAGCCAATTCCTGCTCAATAGTGTGATGAGACTGTGCCACTTCCCTGATACTAAACACACAAACATTTAATCTATGAATGTGGAATATGTAGAAGGCTGCATTTAATTAAATTTTTTTTTTCCTCGCCATCACCTGACCAGTTAATATTAACACTTACCTATTCTATTCTACTCAATTCTATTCATTTTCGCCAAATTTATTTAGTTATTTAAAAGAATCCCTGCTATGTGCAATGGGCTAGACTAACTGAGACTTGTCACAGCACTTTTGTGCTCTTGTTTATCTGATTGTCGCTTTGGATAAAAGCTCCTCCTAAATGTCTAAATGCATATGTGAAATTGCTAAATATTATTGCAATATTAATTATCTGAGTTCTATGTAAATATATATTAAATATATAATTCATTTCTGTGATGCGCAGTTTAATTTCAGTGTCACATAATCCTTCAGAAATCATTCTAACATGCTGTGCAAGGACTTGAAGAACTTGAAACTAATACATTTTTTTTATCAGGATATTTTATACAGCGTTTAAATCTGTTCTAACATTATAAATGTCTTTACTATCGCTTTTCATCAATTTAATGCATCCTTAATAAATAAAAGCGCTAATTTTTGTACCTGTGTATAAGCGCACCGGCTGCCTGTCCGAACAAGCTGATCTGAGCCGTCTCCTCTTCAGATACGATCTCTGGCTGCGATGCATGCTGGGAAACCAGCCGTGGAATCTCGCCTCTCTGTTTGTCCTCCCATGACTTCAAAGTATTCTCGAACGCCTGCAAAAGAGCCGAACGTGAGCCGCGTTTCACTTCTCCGAGAGCCTCCTCTGGAGTTCCCATAATGCATTGCGTTTGGCACTTACCCGGTCTCTGGTGAGGGTTTGTGTGCGGTTCTTGTGCAGGATCCGGATGTATCCGGGCGGTTGTATCCAGGCCTCCCCGTCTACCTGCACAGGTACGCCTTCATCTCCCAGAATAGTGATCTTCACTGTTCGACACTGATGAGGAGAAACACACACACACTTAAATATGTTCTGGAGACAAGTTTGTACCCAGAAATCAGTTAAACCTGACAAAACCTCTTTTGGGTGATGTCATAAACAGAATAATGCAGGAAGCTTTCTGCTGGGGTCCGGTTACAGTATAGTTCTAACAATTAAAGTCTATGGAATATGCTACACTCCTAGGAAGATTTATTCATATTTTTGAAAGAAGCCTCTTCTGCTTTCCAAGGTTGCTTACAAATAAAGTAAAAATATTGAAATAATATTACAATATCAAATAACTGTTTTCTATGATAAAACGTAATTAATTGATTGACAGAATTTGTTCAAATATAGAAAATTGTAATTACTCCAAATATTTTGGAGCATATAACTACATATTACTGGTAGAGTAGATAAACGTGTGTGTACCTGTGCGATACGGTGATGCTGTAGATTAATAACTCTAGAAACAGCCATTTGCATGCTGCCGAACACAGCCACCACCTCCAGGATCTTATCATCAAACGACGGCGCCGTGAACGTCTGCGAACAAACACACATTTCATTGCAAACACACACTTCCCATATTTCACATGCTTAAACACACAGGAAGTAACTTCACAAACATACATCATCCTCTTTAGTTCCGCCCCAGAAGTTGGTTCCTCCTGCGTAACTGGGAATATTCAACACAGCGATTCCCTGCAGACTGGGAAGAGGAATCGGCCTCCCGTCACACTACAAACACACATACAAACACACAGGTTAGTTATGATTAACCTTACAAGCATGTACACACACTAGAGTGTGGATCTGAGCCTCACAGGCATTAAGATATTCATGTCCGAGCCTGATCCCAGCCCGATCACATTTTTTTCTCTTACTAATGACATGCACGTTTTTGTGTGGAAAGCCTGCTTTTATTAAGCAACTGTAGGAAGGCCTTCGGAAATGACAACAAATGAGAGCATCAGTGCACAAGAGGCAAAAAGCGCACATTCGCGATAATGTGACCAAGCCCAACCCGAACCCGAGCATCTTTTCTAAGTATCTGTCCGAACCCGGTCCGACCCGTCGGGGTCAGGTATCCATCCTCTAGCACACACACACGCACACAGACTGACCTCCAGCAGAACCCTCTGTTCCAGGTTCTTGTATGTTCTGTGCAGAAGTTCTTTGGTTCCCAGCACCCCATACCACATCATGTTTTTAGTGCGACTCCTTATAAAAGAAAAAAGAAACAATTACAAGGATTCACTATAATACTAGCAGTTGTATATATTGTCACTTAATATATGTGTGTGTGTGTATATATATATATATATATATATGTGTGTGTGTGTGTGTGTATGGTTGAATATATAAACATATATATTGTACATTCTACAATAAAGCTCTTGAATCTTCTTGAATCAGCAAATGTGCCCCAGGCTTACTATATCATAATTTGCAAGTTTTCTTGTATTTTGATTAAATAAATGCAGCTTAAGTGAGCTGAAGAGATTTCTTAAAAAAACGTTGATAATAAATTTGAAATGTTTCTTTACCTGCACTTCTCTGGATGCTCGTCACGTTTGTTGTTGAAATCCAGAGAGATTTTAGCATCCAGACCGATTCCAAAATAATTATTCATCACACATTTCTCAGTGTACAGGTCCCTGAAACACAGAGAGGCACCTATCCATCAGCTTTTCCCTCTTAATTTGATCGGCTGATGTAATAACAGAAAGAAACGAGGACTCACAGGTTCTCCGGATCACAGTTGAACGGATCAGCATTGACCAGCAGCCTGGTAATCACCGAACCGCTGAAAGAGCCAGACACACCTGCTCTGAGACCTGCACACACAAACACACAACATCAGCTTCTGAACAACAGCCAAACCACTCAAATACAGACTGACGCTCTTACTTGGGTATAGGATCTTAGCGTTCAGCATGGGCATGTTCTCTCTACTTCCTGTCTGAGCCGGTAGTGAGGCGGAGCTGCCGATGGACAGGCTTCCTTTACTGATGAGTTTCTCACATGGAGTCTTAGATGCTGAGATAAAGAGAGAAAATGAGTAAACGAGTGCCGCTGTGTTTGAATGATGAGTGTTTGTAACGAGTGGTCTCACCTCGTCTGCTGGCTCGCGCTCGGCTGCTGTATGACGACTGCAGGGATAATGTTTCTGAACCATCGTCCTCCTCCTCTTCCTCCACTGGTAGTGAAGGCAATCCCTCTTCTGTCTGAGCGTTCTGTTCATCCACCGCTGAAAGATGAGATCATAAAGATGTGAAATCTTTAGGTTGTCAATATAATGTGAAGTAGGGGAGGGTTGACAAAAGTAATCACTCTTAAATTGTTGTATAGGTTCTTCAATCCCAAGATTGTTTGAACAAAACTTTCCATGCAATAATTAAATATATCTATAAATGTTTTATATATATGTATATATATAGTTGTTCTTTCAGGATGTCTTGGAGGGGTGAGATGTAAAAGTCATAACTTCTTGTTATTGGGGTTCCTCAAGGCTCAGTCCTTAGACCTCTTCTGTTCTGAACCTACATGTCATCATTAGGAAATGTCATTTAAAAATCATAGCTTTTCTTTTCACTGCTTTACTGATGACACTCAACTCTGCTTCTTATTCCAATCAGATGACCCGATGGTAGCTGTCTGAGTGTTTGCATTACAGTTTGTCTGAAAGAGATTTCTAGTTGGATAAAGGGCTATCACCTTCAACTCAACCTTGCTAAGACAGAACCGCTTGTGGTCTCAGCCAACCCATCCCTTCATCACAACTTCTCAATACAGCTGGGTTCTTCAACCATAACCCCTTCCAGGTCAACTAGAAATGTCCAGCTGGTGGAATGACCTCCCTATCCCAATAGGGTCTTTGGCCATTTTCAAAGACCAACTAGCGCTTACATATTCTTTTCGGTTCCCCTCTCCCCCGTCTCATTATATATGTGTGTGTATATATATATATATATATATATATATATTTAAATTGCAATTGCATATGTATTCATTGAACTTCTAATGTAATTTCCAGGAAAAATATGTTACCTTTCTCAGTGTGCTCTATGATTTGTCTGATGGCTTTCTTCAGGCTGTTTGCTCGAAGCATCAGCTGCTCTCGGGGTTTAAAGATAGCGGCAGGTGGTCGAGGCGAACAAGGGGCAGGGACTGTGAGCGGGACAGCAGGTGGAGCCAAAACCTCACCCTCCCCATCCACCTGCTCCTCAGCGATGGTGGGCGGCGGCGCAGACATCACACTGCTGGCCTGTGCTTCCTCGTTAAGCGTTTTCAATAACGAGTCCAGTTTTTCTTTCAGCACACCACACTGCGCAAAAACATATTAAGTGAACATTCCAGGCCTTCCAACAGCCAATCACAAAATAGCACGGTATTCAATAGCCAATCACAGCTGACCTTTTTAGCCATGGCCTCTGATTCTTCTGAGTTCTCTGTGTTTTTCTCATAAGCACGTCCAACTTTCGCAACAAAGTCTTTTACAGTCTCACACAGGACCCTGAAACACATTTTCAGCTTTAAGATAAACCACCAGCAAGAATGCACAAGAACAGAAATGCTCACATATCTAGTACATACTTGGCAGATGAAATGACCACCGAGTGCTGGTCAGACGTCAGGATTTTGGAAAGATGAGCAGCAACTGAGTCCTCATAGGTCAGAATGTGCTGCACCTGAAACAAAACAGCCAATCAGAAGAGGGTAAAGAACAGCAGCAGTTACTTTAAAATAAAATATTTTTATATACTATTTGGCATATTGATCATTTAATAAATAGGGATGAATATATTTTTTTTAAATTATAAATGAAATATAATAAATGATGATTTGCAGTGCATGTTTTAGGGCAGCAAATTGCACTATTTAATAATAAAATATTATTATTATTAATAAATTATTGCTATTAAAACACAGGACAGTGAAAGAAAACATATGTATTATAAAGTACACCTATGAAATTAAAAAATATAAATTATAAAAATATAAAAATATTTTTGGCTGTCTTAACTTCTTAATTGTCAAACATCAAACCATCAAGCTTCTATTTGGACAATCTTATTAGTTTTTTTTTTTTTTTTTTTCCAAATGAAGGCCATTTATGCACACAGCAGCATTAATCATCCTCTGTTACCTCTGAGTCCTCACTACAGTCCTCTGTTACCGTGGAGCTGGAATGTTGCCGTGGTAACTTGGTCTCATATACCATAATACTCCATCTAAGAGAAACAAAAGTGCTTAAATGTCTAAGAAGGAGAGAAACTGACTGCGACAGCGACCTCAAACACACACTGACCTGTCCAGCATCTTAGTACTGGCTCTCTCGAGTTTCTCCAGGATCTGCGGTAATTGTGTGTCGTCGTCACACGCTGAGCCCCACCCTAAAACTCTGGCCAGGTCGTTTCCTGTTCCCAGAGGAAGTACGCCGAGCTGGCACTGCAGAGCCAACACACACACACATACACACATTAACTCTCCTCTTGACATAAACCTGGAACTTAAACAGTAGAGCTTGGATGAAGATGGGTTTGATTCCTAGGGAATTAATGAACTGAGAAACCAATTAAGTCACTTTGGATAAAAGCATTTCCTAAATGCTTAAATGTTCATGGAAAAATGGCATAAAATAAAACACAGCTGATTTTAAGCCATGCACTAAAGATTGACCACCAGAAGGCAGTATAAGCAAAAAAACAGTTTCTGAGAGTCTATTGTGTCCTATACATTAATGCCATATTTGGGTCCTATGTAATCGATTTTATATTTTCCTATACTTTATTTCATTTTTTATTTTATTTTTTTATTTCTATAATTCTGTTGTAATTTCATTGATTGATTTTTGATTTTTTAAGAATAATAAATACAATATATATATAGTTAAAGTTATATTACATATAAAAAGATTTATTATTATTATTAAACTATTTTAATTTGTTTTTTATTTTATTTACATTAATTGTAATTCTGTTTGTTTATTAAAATTTTAACAAATCTAAAAAATCTAAATCATTTAATTCATACATATTTAGCAATTTATTAATTTAAATTTTAACATTAATAGGGCTCAACTAAATGTACATTGTTTTCCACAAACTCTGAGTGCCTGTTTTAATTTGTGTGGATTTATTCATTAATAATACAATTGTTTTTGTAAAAACAACTCCAATAAAATCAAATGTAGGCTTAAAACATAAATTTTATTAAAAACATTTTTAAAATGAAATCAAACGATTATTTAACAATTCCTTTTCTTTTTTTTCGCAAAAAAGGTGCTTCACAATAAAGGTTTCTTGTTCATTTTAAATATGGAGGAAAATGGTGTGGTTTACCTTTAATAACAAAGTTTTCAGAATTAATTTTTTTTTTATTATAACTAAAGAAGTACATTCTTCAGTACAACATTTAAATACATTTCCACCAAAGTTTCTTAATTAAAATGAACTTTTACTTTGTTGGGTTGCAGTGAAGGCCATTAAGGAATGACGAAACCCTATTTTTTGTAGTTTGGCAGTTTGATAATACATCTGTTTCTGTAATGAATTGTACCTGTTTGTGTAAAGTCAGCGCGTCTATCTCTGATAAAACCCATCCGACGCTGCCGTCTCCTCCACACACCAGAATACGAAACGTGTCGAACTTCTGAAACAGACGCAAGCTGCAACAGACACACACACAAACAACCATTAATCACAGAAAGATTGATGGATTTCCGAGTCTAGATCACAAAACCAATCATAACTAGTATATTTGTTGCAATAACCAACAATACATTAAATGGGTCAGAAAAATATTTTTTTCTTTAATGCTAAAATCATAAGGATACTAAGTAATGATCATGTTCCATGAAGATGTGTGTAAATTTCCTAACTTAAATAATTTAAAAAATATTATTAGTAATATGCATTGCTAAGAATTAATTAGTACAACTTTAAAGGTGATTTTCTCAATATTTTGCTTTTATTGCCCCCTCAGATTCCAGATTTTTTCAACCAAATATTGTCATATCATAACTAACCATAAATCAATGGAGAGATTATAATTCAGGCTGCAGATGACGTATGATTCTCAATTTAAAAAATGGACCCTTATGACTGTCTTTGCGGTGCAGGGTCACAGGGTTGTGTGAACAGGTGTTTTACCCCAGATGTGGCCCTCCATTCATCAGATCGAACACTTGTGCAGGATTCAACAGCTGCTTGAAGCGCCGCAGAAACTTCACGCCCTGATTATCTCCACTTTTACTGTTCACAAACACCAACAACGGGCTTGTGCAGGTCGGAGGACACGTCGCCTTCCAGAACCCTACAAACACACACAAACCTTTTTACACAGCTATTTTAGTATTAATGTAGTATTTTTAAATGCCATATACATTTATATCAAAGAAAGTTGAAAATGTTGCCATGGAAACTATATGAAATATGTGTATCATCTAACATTTAAATTGTATTATTTATATTTTATTTAAATAGTATTATTATATTTAATAATACTGTAAACTAGCCTTTCATTTTAGTTTTAGCCATTTCATTTTTTATTTTATTATGTGCTTTTATAATTTCAAATGTTTCTTTATATTTAGTAATGTTTTAGTAATTTTAGTACTTCAACTTAAAAAAAAAATTACATTTGTTTTAATACCTTTTATAAATATTCCATTTTATTCCAGCTATGTAAATTAAAAAAAACATTACTTTTACTAGTTGTTCTTATAAAACACACTTTTTATTATTTTATTATTATTCTTAGCATCCAGTACTTGATTGAAGCCTCTCAGCATTTGCATTAAAATATTAGTTTTATGTTTAGTGAACATAAATCCCTGAATCACTTTGATTCTTCAGTTTGAAGCATCTGCGTACTTCAGTTCTCAACTATTTCTAACATAATGCCATAATTGGTCATTTCTCAGAGCTGATTCGGAGGAGTTATTTCTGACAGAGAGCTCTGATAGGATATCTCCATGAAATGGCTCTTTCTGATTGGTCGTCTCGGAAAAAGCGTTCTGATTTGCCGCTCACCGTCTGAGTCGATGCTGTTGAGGGCAGTGGGTGGAATCACTGAGACTTTGCACTGACCCAGCGGGCACTTCGGAGAGAGCTGGTCCTTACACCCAGCATGCACCTGGAGAACATGGCGGTGTTTTATTAAATGTACGGCCTAAAGTTAATGAAGCATCATTAAATGTCAGAAAGAGTCAGAAGTTTCAGGTCCTCACCATGGCTTTACACCATAAACAGCGCCAGTCCTGCAGTCTCAGGACACTGCCACAGGTTTTATCACACACGGTGCATTTGGCGCTGACGGGCAGATTCCCCTCCAGCCACTGATGAGGCATCGAGATCTAGAGATCACAAAGCCGTTAATTACAGGATGAGTCATCAGTTTATACATTGACTGAGATTCTCACACAATAAGGAACCTCATAAGTTGCTGATTTGCTTGCATGCATTGCTAAGCAAAAATAGTAATGTTAACAAACAAATTATTTTAATAATGCATTACTAAATGTTGAAAGTATTATTAACAATATGCTATAAAAGTATTGTTTATACTTCATGTTCAATAATGTTGTAAAGTGTTAGTTTGAAAACTAAGAACTAAAACTAAAAACAAATAATGTAATTGAAAAATAAAAAAGTACTAAAAATCAACAAGAGGACATAAATTAATACAAATTACAAATACAAAACTATACTAGTATATAAATATTACTAAAGCAGAGCTGAGTTTGTTTTTGCACGAAGAGCACTCACCCCATCCTCATCCTCCAGTATGTCTTTGCCGATAGAGGCCAGTGTCGTCCATTTGCAGTTATTAGTAGCTCTGACCGCACAGCGCTTGTGAGCCTTGAACTTACACACTGTACGAAAAACAGAGCTTTTATCAGCACATTCAAACCATACAGTAAAAATCAGCCTGAACAAGAACATCTATTTATGGCATATACGCATCCTGACCTTCACAGGACAGTCCGTGAGACGTGACTCCAGACAGAGCCTCCCGACAGACGTTACAGTACGTGGGGCGAGCGTGAGAACAGGCGTACCAGTTATGCATCCCAGAGAAATGATCCATACTGAACTGAGTGGTCTACAGCACAGAAACAAGCATTGCATTGGTTTCCAACGGTTTTCAACACTCATAATAATCAGAAATGTTTCTTTAGCAGCAAATCAGCATATTAGAATACATTCAGAAGGATCCTGTGACACTGAAGACTGGAGTAATACAGCTTTTCACATGCAAACATTTACATAGAAAACTGTTTTTTAAATTGTAATAATATTTAACATATTTTTGATCAAATAAATGCAGCCTTGGTGAGCAGACTACTTTTAAAAACACTAGACAAATCTTACGGAACCCAAACATTTAAATGGTAGTAGTGTAACTTATGTTTGTTAATCAAAATAAAGCAGAAATCAAATAAAAATATAAATATTAGATAATATGAAGATTTAATATAATATAAGACTTTTAATATAAAGAACTAAGAATAAACTAACCTTTGAAAAAAGAAATTATCATAAAAGCATGAAACAAAAAAAAAGGCCATTTTAAAATATTAATAACAACTATAAGAATATTTAATAATACCAAAGTAACATTGGAACACAGATGAATGGTAAAATGTATTATTCCAAGTAAAGCTTAAATGTCAATAGCTACAGTGCATTCAATAATTTTGGATGGATAGAACAATCAAATCCCTCATTCTATACACATTTTATACAGTTATTATAGTTTTCCTTACAACTATTCATTTTTCAACAGTGGTTTACTGCCGTGTAATTTCTCCTAATACCTGTCACTAAACAGCACAGAAAATACAGATTGATAGAGTCACTGCTAGCAATTAAACTAGAAAACAAACTGCATTCTGACTCATTATGTGTGAACACATTGTGAAAACGTCCAGTCAGACGGAGAAACTCACCTCAAAGTGTTCTCTGTTCTGAACACTCTTCAGCGCTGCGATCCATTCCTCCATTTCTTTTCTGTTTTCAGCACACAGAACCAGCCGACGACACGGAGTGATCACCTACAGAGAACAAAAAAGAGAGGAAAAATTCAGGAGATTCCTGAGAAACTCAAGAAATCAGAATAGATTAGTTCCAGTATTATAAGCTGCTTTACTCACACGTAACCTTAAATATGTGTGTGTGTGTGTGTGTGTGAGTGAGAACACTCAGGGCTCCAGAAACATGTGCTTCTCCCACAAAAAGGCCAAGGAACAAGGAACACACTGTCTACTTCTCACACACACACACACCAAAGAGCTCTTGTTATCCAGCTCACACATTGCCAACAACGGCTGGGTGGCAGATCGAAAATATTCTGTGGTGACATTAGGTAACACTAACAAATACTGGAAAGATTTTAAAGGAATATTGCACTCTAAAATTGTAAACGCTCAGGTCATGTAGATGAGTTTATTTTATCATCAGATTTGGAGAAATGCTCAGCAATGGATACTCTGCAGTGAACGGGTGCCGTCAGAATGAGAGTCTAAACAGCGGATAAAAACATCACAATAAATCACACCACACCAGTCCATCAGTCATCATCTAAAGAAGATGTTTTTAGCTTCAAACTGTTGCTTCTGGCTAAAGTACGAGTCTGTAATCCATAATAATTCTTCCTTCAGGAAAAAAGTCCATCACCTCGCATCAAAATTATGGATTGTGAGCTCTTTGGACTATATATTCAACATAACACATGTCCTCTAAAGCTAAATTTTTATAACAAAAATATTTCTAGTCTTAAAATTATAACTTATAACGGACTTCCGGTTATTTTCACAAGAGTGCCGAGTTCCTGCTTCTTAGCAGTTGCTTCAGAGTCAGAGGTTAGGCAAGCGTATATTTTGCATCACAGTACTTGCAAATCTGATTTATGGAGCTACAAAATAATGGCCACTATCCACCAGCATTACCAGGCTTAGAAAAGCCAGAATTAATTTTTTTCTCAAAAATGCTCAGAAAGAAGGTCATATACACCGAGGAAGGCTTGGGGGTGAGTAGTTCATGGCGTAATTTAATTTTTTGTATTAACTATTCCTTTAACTAATGTAATGTAATTAACTACTGTTAGCAAATGTAGTTTTTGTACCTTATTGTAAGTTTCATCAACATTTTAAATCTTTGGATCCCATTTTAAGCCATTTAAGTTAGTAAATAGTGCATATATATCATTAAAAGGCAAATACTGAGATACACTTTAAAATGTCTTGAGAGCACATTAAAAATCAGGGATTCAAAGTCCAATTTAAACCTACAAATAAAGGTTTTGGTGCACTTTTAAAAGTTTCGATGAAAGACAGATGATGTTCCTTCATGTCAGCTCTGTCAATAAAGTAAAACGACCAAAGAAACCCCAAGAACTTGCAATGAAATCAGAATAGAATGCAAAACAGAAATATGTTCACAAGTGGCCACAAACGTCTGGAACTTTTTCAGCTGCATCACAACAGCCAAACCATCAAGCATTCAAAGGCCTAAAATAGTGTGTGTGTGTGTGTGTGTGTATGTCAACTTCCCAATCCGTTTCCTCCAGCTGCTGACAAAGACCCTCTGTTCCCACACGGATAAAAATAACTCACGCCTTTCCTACGCCAGCACACACACATACACACGCATATAAACCGATCATATTATTCATTTCACAGAGGAGTACACAAACTGCCTCATAAACCCTAGTAAAATATACAGACGCATGCATCAGCTGACACGCAGCGGAAGAGACAGAGTCAGTGTGTGTCTGGTTAATGTCTTTGATGTAGATCTTGAAGCCACTTTTATCACTCACTCACACAAACACACATTATCAGCGCTGTCGTAACACCAGCTGAACCGTGTCATACGACTCAAAGAGCTTTTGGGGTTCAGTTACATAAGCTGAACACATCCTGGTTTTAACACTTTAACACACAGCTGCTGTGCTAATGTAATAAAGCACCTAATGAAATATCAGTTTCAGACTAATCTAATGCTTTTCACCACGATTAACCCTGGGTTAAAGCAATAGTTCACTCCAACTGGGAGTCGTTTGCTCAGTCCATTCAAGGTTTAGATGAGTTTGTTTCTTCATTAGATTTGGAGCAATGCAGCATTGCATCAGTTTCTCAGCAATGGATGCTCTACAGTGAATGGGTGCCGTCAGAATAAACTGATGAAAACATCACAATCCACACCACTCCAGTGCATCAGTTAACATCTGGAACGAATCCAGCATTAGGATGTTTTTAGCTTCAAACTGTTGCTTTTATCAGCTCTCATTCTGACGGCACCCATTCACTGCAGAGCCTCCAATGGTGAGCAAGTGATGTAATGCTGCATTTGTCCAAATCTGATGAAGAAATCATCCCGGATGCGATGAGTGTGAGAAATTTCAAGCAATTTAAAACAATTTTGGGGTGGTTTCTTTAATATCTCTTCTAGCGCGAGGTAAAAGCACATTTTAGCACTGAGTTTCACATTTGCAAAATTAATTACTGTCTGAAGCATGAAACAAGAAAATACTGACCCATGATTAACAAATATGGTAAAGCCTTACTGAAACGTCTGACTTAACTAATGACTTGAGTTTGGGGGCGGGGTTATCTGTCTGGCGAACCAATTGCAGACAGCGGGTGGGGCAAAGCAGGTAGTAAGAACGTTTAAGAATCCTGTTTGAAAACTTTAAATGTTGCAATTCTCTTCAGTGATGAGCAATACACCTTTAAATATGAATCAGTTTTTTACTTCCACACTTCAAGGTCTCTGTTGCGATCAGATACCGCTCAACTCTTGCACAACACAGGCCAGTGACGTCTTTTAAAGCACGCGGCATCCTGAAGCAGAGGAAAACCAACTGACTGTCCAAGCAATATCAATCTGATCTGCTCTAAAATGAGATACAATCATCATCTCATTTATTCTAAAACATATTATGCATCTCATATAAAAGATACTAACATTTACATTACTCATTAAGCAGACGCTTTTATCCAAAGCAACTTACAAATGAGCAGAAAAAGAGCAAAACAACAAAAGATACTTCTGTAAACGGTTGTGTAAATCTTTAATAAAAGCATATTCTGTTACTGCCTCTTTAAGATTGATAGCTTTGTTGTTTTCCGCATTTACTAGACGCTTTCGATAAAACTTTCTGTGGAATGAATAAATTAAAACGTAATGAATTTTTCCTGTTGCATTAGTAATTCAAGCTGGAACAGCAAATACTACGTAACAGCAAAAGACGTCAGACTGAATGTTTAACTAGACTGATAGTCATAGGCTTATGTTCCATGATGTGGAAATTAAAAATAATAATAATAAACATATTGCTATACACAACCATTCAAGAGTTTTATATCAGTAAGACTTTGTTTTTGAAATAAGGGTCACCTTTAACTTATATACAGTAAAAAAATACAGTAAGAGCAGTAATATTATAAAAAGTTATAAAAATATATTAAAGGTTTTTTTTATTGAAATATACAATTTCAAATCTAATTTATTATTGTGATCTAAGCTGAATCATTACTTTAGTCTTCAGTGTCACATGATTCTTCAGAAATCATTTTAATATGCTGATTTCCTGCTCAAGAAACGTTTCTGATTATTATCAGTGCTATAAAACCGTTATTAATTTAGTGGAAACTGTGATGCGCTTTATTTTTGAGGACCCTTTGATGAATAAGAAAGTTTGAAAGATCAGTATTTATTTGAGAAATCTTTTATAAAATGTCACTTTAATGCATTCTCACTGAAAAAAATATTTTCTGTATAAAAAAATCTTGCCCATGCTAAACCAGTAGCATATGCAATTTATTTTGATTAATTACCTGGCATATTACCTAATTTGACAAACATTTGAATTAAATGACAGCCCTACTCTATAAAATCTCTAATCTAATACAGACAGTTATTTAAACACACACACACACACACACACACACAGCTGTCATACTGTGCCCAAGGCCAAAACACAACACTGGACACAGTGTTCAAAACACACACAGAGCTATCTAAATAAAAACATACAACAGACTTGAATAGTTTATAAAGATATTAATGTTTTTTACGATTACAGACGACCTAAATCTAAACTAGCCCTAAAGAAGGACACATAATAAAACATCAATTTACTTCACGAATCATTTCCACCCTTAAAGACAGCAAATATTTGCCAGAATTATCTCACATATGCAAGTAATTTCATACCAACTTTCAATTCTCCTGTGGAGCAAGAAGATCTTTTGAGTTTTTAATCCATAAAATGCTGTTTGTATTTTAAAAAAGAAGAACGTATCAGAGCTTTGAATGACACGCGGGTGAGTAACTGATGATTTTGAGGTGAACTATCCCTTTAAGTAAACACACACTCTTTTTCTCTCATTCCAGGCATTCTTTCCTCTTACTTATTTGCCGGGAAAATCCAGACGGTCCAATAAACCTCCTATTCCTCACTCTTTTCCTCTCTGTGTAGGTTGATCGGACCCCTTTGGAGATCGTTGAACCGGCTCAGCGGTAAACCATTCCTAATTCTCCTTCCTCAGCTGATCCATGTCTCTTTCCTTCCTTCCCTCTCTCTTTCAAAGACTCCTCCCCGTTTCCACCACGATGACTCAGAGAGCCAGAGACCCTCCCACAAACCAGCAGGAGGCAGAAAAAATGCATATGAAAAAACAGCCAACACACACACAGCCCAGAACGGACAGACCATGGAAAAGCATGAGCTCCTCCCTGCAATTAAAATGAAATCAGTCCAAATGTCAACTATAAATACACTTCAGAACACGAACACACACGCACATGTGCTCCAGACTATTTCAGGCTGCTCTGTTTATCAGATCCAGAATAAACACACTCTGCGTTTTTCTCAGAAGCTTCATTTCCTCGCTGAGAACGTCACTGTGTGTGTGTGTTTACCGGACTACACTTTTAGCACCAGATTTTCTCCAGAAGTCCACATTCTCAAAGCTAAAAGTAGCTCATTAAAAAGCTTTGGTTTGTTGCAAATCCAAAACATATTTCTTTTTGGGGTTTTCTGTGACCGGTGTTTTCAGATTTAACAAATAAATAAGTAAATCTCAGAGACTTAGCGATCAGAATATCAAAGAGATGTCTTATAAACATTATGACAGTCTTTACATCAATGCTGTTCTTTTGAACTTTTTAATCAAAGAATCCTGAAAAATAAAATGCATCATAATTTCTGTGAAAATATTGTGCAGCACAACCGTTTTCAACATTGATAATAATCAGAAACGTTCTTGAGCAGAAAATCTGAATATTAGATTGCTTTCTGAAGGATCGTGTGACACTGATGACTGTAATGATGCTGAAAATTAAATTCCACAAAGCATTCAAGAAGAAAAAAAAAGTCATTTATTTATAATTATCACAATATTTCACTACTTTACTGTTTGTACTGTAGTTTCGATTTTAAAAAGGCAAAATCACACTGACCCCAGACCTTTAAACAGAAGAGTATATCATATTTATATAATATACAGAACTAACTGGGTCTAAAAAGAAACTGAAAAGTCATTCAAAAGAAGTATATCTGATTTAGCTCTATTCTGAGATGAATCACTTGGCATCTTCCTGCTGAGGGAAGTAAATGCAACCATGCAATTTCTTTTTCCACACGGTCCCTCATGAAATGTACTAAAGAATCCAATTATAATTAGCCTTACATAAAAATAAACTATAACACATCCTCGGTTTAATAAGTGTATATATATCTGTGTGTGAGTGTGTGTGTGTGTGTGAACTCACAGTAAAGCTGTTGTTAACGTTCTTCGTGCTTGATTCTGCTACGCTGGCATCCGTCAGATCCACTTCGTCAAAAATAATGGACTGAAAACAAACAGCAAAAACCAGAAACCTTTCATGAAAATCTGTGCATGAATGATTCATGTTAACTTCTACATATACCTACAATTATCTGCAATACAAACCTGTCTCCAGAAATAAATCCAAGCTTACAAAATCGTCTTTCGATAATGCCATCAAAGGTATCTGTATTATATTTTTTACTTTCAAATATATCATATACATCAATGAGTATTTGAGTGTATACATCAAAATATACTCATTCACAAATATATACATTTAGTGACTGACATTTTTTATAATGTAATATATTTGTTTAAGGTTAGTGTAAGTTAGTGTTAATTATAAATAGCTTTAAATACAAAATAATAGAGTATGAGATATGTTTTCATTTACACAACTAATTAAATGTTTGTGTGTGTGTTGTTTCGACAGACCTTGGCCGTCTGAGCGTAGTACAGTGTTCTTCCCCGCAGTTTAAAATAACGTCTCTTCCAGCGCTGAAAATTTGTCTGTTTCATCAACTTTCCCTCTTTTAAAATTGTCTAGGAGAAGCGAGAGAGAGAGAGAGAGAGAGAGAGAGAGAGAGAGGAGTATGTGAAAATTGTTTTCGTTCCAGTCACCCGCGTTCATTTACGTAATAAACGGCATCATCGTCCTCCTTGAGCGGCTCTTTACACATCATTACATCTCCCACAAACCTTTAATGGAATGATATTTTTACACTAAGAAACCACACAACTTCTCTCCAACCTCAGAAACACACACACACACACACACACACTACAGTTACATGTTATACCTATAGGGAGCAGCAGAGCTCAGCACATTTCACTCTGAATATTGTTAAACTAGAGTTAAAATTGATATCTGCAATGACTCCTCATGTGCTAGTGAGAAAACTGAAAAAAAGTAAAAGATATGATATAATATACAAAATATATAAAATAAGTACTAAACATATAAGATATTCAGTCTCATCTTGCGCCCCAAAATTTTAAACACCCTGTACAAGAGCTAACGGATAAATCAGATGCTGGATGCTGCAAAACTCAGACTTTAAAAAACTAAACTTACTGCTCAAACAGGCTGATAAAGCATCATATCTTCAAAATTCAAGGTGGTTTTGCAGCTACAGCCAGAAAAAAAGCATGCAAATTTTTTGTGCATGAATTTGCAGCAAAATAATGGGACTAATGCACGAATGCAACTCTATCTGAACGCTTTACAAACCAGTCAAGAACATCAGTTTGCATGCAGGATTCAGATAACGGGTTTCATTTAAACACATCGGCATCACAAGCAATTACAGATTCAACAAACTTTACAATAAAAACAAGGACTTTGAAAAAGTTTAAACAACTCCTTAAATGATTATTTGAATGAATCTTACTGAATCTAGCAAAATTTGCATAGTCGGTATGGACTAGAAATGATAAAGCAGAGTGTAAGAGTGTAACAGACTAACCTGGCCCCTAGTGCAATCCATGAGACACGGGTCAGAGCGAGAAGCGTCTGACTGACGTGAGGCTTTTACACCACACACACATATACACACACACACACACACTCACTCACTCATGCTGGTTTCCGCTGACAGTAAATGCCCTTTTCTTTGCCACTGAAGGCACCTGTCATTTCAGCTCACACACGCAACGAAGTCTGAAACACACCGCGTCGATCAACTCACAGGAAGCTTGACCCGCTTGCGCAGCGCACAGGCTTTGAGAAGAGCTACCAAAATAGCTCACTCCAAGCCTTGATGCAGATAATAGAGCCATTTCCTAACCGCACGCTAACTTTACATCTTCACATCCGCGCGAGCTGCAGCATGAATGACATGAGCGTTTGAGGCAGCTTTTAATCAACTCCAAGACATCTTTTAATCAGCGTTATCAACTAAAACCAAAAAACTATTTTAATACTTCAAATGAAATAAACATGAACTGAAATAGTAAATGTAATAAAATGCTAACTTATTTTCAGCTAGTTGCCAATGCAACATTTCTCATTTTTGTTCAATTTATGTTGAAGAGCTACAATAACTAAACCGAAAAACTAAATAAAAAATATTTTAAAACAAAAACAGAAAAGCACAACAAAATTAGTAAAACTTTAACAGAAATTAAAATGAAACTATCATTAATCGCATCCAAAATAAGAGCTTTTCTCTACATGTATTATGTAATGTATTTATTATAATTTATAGTACAATTATATAATATGTATTATATATTTTGTAATGTATATAAAAATAGAAAAACATGCATCTATAAGAAAAATATGTTTATACTTATATATCAATTATGTGGAGTATTATATAAAACAAGTATATACATGTAGACATTTTCTAAATATATACTGCATGTGTGTGTATTGATAAGTATAAATTATAAATACACACAGTACATATATTATGTAAACAAAATCTTTTTTGGACATGATGAATCATGATTAATCGTTTGACAGCGACACAAAATATTTTCCATTCTTTAAAATATTTAAATAAACTTAAAAGCCTTTTTACTTGAAATAAAATAAACACTAACTGAAATAAACAAAAATATCAACTTCTTTTCAGCTGTGTTACTGCACAATTTCATTAGTT
>JAUCMT010000028.1:17138337-17148451 GCA_032357475.1 Enteromius thamalakanensis
GTTAATTCCCGTTTATTCCCATTAATTCCCATGGAAAGTTTCCATCTTTGAAAATTCCGGGAATTTTGCAACCCTAACACACACTCATTCTTTTACTATTTTACTGGGGAGAAATGTTAATATTTTAATAAAATAATTTTTCAATATTTATTTATTTATTTTTAATTAATGTTTACACATACATGTATAAACATAAATTTTTAATATTTAAAAAATTTAATAAAATAAATATATTTTCCTTTTTATTTTGTTCTAGTATAAATTAAAATAAATGAATAAATGCATGAATAAAATAATAATAATAAAAAAACCTGCAAGAAGAAAGAAAGAAACCTGCAAGAAAAACATTACCTTAAAAATATATATATAAATATATATATATATATATTGCAGAAAAATATGATGCATTAATAATGAAGACATCAGAGTAACATCAAGATTTAAAAGAAACATTAGATCTGATTGTCTGAGGTGATATTAGAGTGATGTGTAACATGAGTTCAGTACGTCAGTCCAGAGTAAACAGGATCTAAGTCAAAACAAACACCCACACTTCATTCGTGCAGGTGCTGACATCATGAAGTACTGATAAAACTTCAGTCTTCTGCCCAGAGAACAAACTACTGACTCTCATCCCTGAGCAGTATGAGCTCTGTAACACTCAAACTCAACGCTCCTACAGCTGCTCAGAACAATTTTGATGCAAAAATGACTATGATTTCAAAATCATAAGACCGCCCATATTCACACATAATTAAGTGACCTGTCCTGTCTTAAGTACCTGCAGGCAGTAGTCCAGGGCGAAGTGTTGGTAGCACTTGCGTGTGGCGAGCAGGAGGTGAGTCGTTCGCTCAGCATCAGCGGGTTTGTGACGACTGACCTGAGCGTTTTTCACAACAGCAGCATCGAGATCGTCTCCGATCCGGACGAACTCACGCCGAGTGTCACGAACCTGAGGCACAAACCTGAGACAGAACAAAAACCAACATGTGTGTGTAAGTGAGAGCAAAAGTGTGAGTGTGTGTGTGTTAGATGTGACGTACTGTGACAGCAGGTTTGTGAGCTGCTGGGTAATGGCTCTCTGAGTCTGATCAAACAACATCTGTAAGAAAACGCATCATTTTTAACACACACGTGATTCTGGAGCACAGCAGCAGTCATCAGCAGCACAGGTATATTTATAGCAATAGCCAAAAATACATAGTATGGATCAAATTCTTTCAATTATTCATGTTTCATGAAGATATTTCATACATTTCCTACCCCAAATATATTAAAACCTAATTCCTGATTAGTAACATGCATTGCTAAGAACTTCATTTGGACAACTTTCAAGGCATTTTCTCAGATCTAGATCTAATATAGTCCTCTATATAAACCACACACCCATGTAAAGCTCATTATTCAGCTTTTAGATTATATATAAATCTCAATTTCAAAAACTGACACTTGTGCTCCACACAAAGGCGATTTTGGGATTGCACAGGTACATAGAGAAGGATGTGTTTATCACACTCTCACCGTCTGAAACTGGATCATTTCCTGCAGGCCCTGGTTGAACTGACGCAGGCAATTCTACAGAAACACACACACACAGCAGAGGTTAGCAGGGGTCAACTGATCAGAGCGCTCGATTCAGACATCAGCGCTCACCAGAATAACACTGTCGTTCTTATGATACGCTGTAAACTCGGCCAGGCCGGACAGGAAGAGCTGATTGCAGGAGGTGTAGTTCTGTCCCGCCTCCACCATCTGACCACACAGCTTCATCACCTGAGGACCGACCGAGAGCGGATCATCAGAAAACCATTTCACTTTCAACTCTGACATGAGACAGCTGGATGAACATCAACACATTACAATCTGTGGAAATGGTCATTAAAAAAATACACAAAATAAAATATAATATGTTAATATATAATAACTCTAAAAATCTAAAGAATTTCCTTCTGAAACAAAATATTAAGTCTCATACACTTTAACTGAGTTTAAGTTAATCTGTATTATACATGCATATAAATTATACTTCTGGTCACAAGTTTGTGTTGTGTACAGTGTATATTTATTGTGTGTATGTAAATACACACACATATATATTTATGTTTATACATTTATATTATTATATATAAATATATGCAATACATAAACAACATATTTTTCTTAAACGTATACATGTGTTTTTATTCATATATACATAATAAATATACACAGTAAACACACATACACACATATTATATTAAATTATTATATTAAATATATTTAAAAAAAACACCATAGAAAAAGTATGAAAACTTAAATGTACAATATACAAAAAAATTATTATAAAGAAAAAAATATATAATAAATATTATACATGACTATCATAAACTATGATAGTACCATGAATATAATAAATCTAAAAATATTAACTAAAGTTTAAAAGAAAAATAATCAAACAAAACAAAAGTAAAATAATGAATGCTCCAAACATGTATATGACCGTTTTAAATAAAAGGACATCTTACTTTCTCAACGCGGCTCTCCAGCTCTGAAACATCACTCTCACATTTATCCAGAGACTGCCTGCAAACACACACACACACACACACACACACACACACACACACACAAACACACACTCATCTGACAGCTGATACACCACGCAGCCCAAAAGCATGATGGGTAGTTCACAAATGATTTCTTCATAGCCTTTTAATTATGAATGAATATTTTAAGGTTTAAATTAATATAGGCAAAATGCTCGCCATTTCATTTTGCATTATTTAGATTTTTGTTTCTTCTTTTGCTGCAGCACAACACTCGCCGTGTGAAAATGAATTAATAATTACACACGTATACCGTGTAGTAATCTAATTTAACATGTTGTTTAGAGTTTGAAGCATAGCATCTCATGTCAACTACCCTTCACGACTCGTTTAATGAACGCATTTTATTAGTACTGGGTCCGTTTTGTGCACATGGTGTGTTATGAACGTGATATTAATACCTGAACGCAGGAGAGTCTCTGATGCACTCCTCGAAGTCCAGCAAAGTGTCCATGTTTCCTTCTTTCCTTATAAACTCAGTGTTTGTAACTATAATTTAACGCACTATGAGACTTTATCCAGACACGACTGATTCCCGCAGGAGGCCTGAAGCACAAACATACCGAGCACCGAGCGCATCGCTGTCTCCGGCGCAGATCATCATCCGTGAACCGTTATTACCTCAGTCACTGAGCGGCGGACTGACAGCGAACCTGCGCTGCATCACACGCCGCAGAGCACAGAGGTGGACCACACTAAAACACTCGATGCATTAAATACAATCATACAAATTATTTGCGACGTTTGAGTCTGTCTCTAGCGGTGTTGACAGCTCCGGAGGTGTTTGTTCATGTTGATGCAAGTCGCTTTTCCGGTGCCGGATGTCAAGCGCGCGTCCGGTCTGGTATTTTCAAAATAAAAGCATAAACTGTAATGTAAAATAAAACCTGCATTTGATAGATAGATAGATAGATAGATAGATAGATAGATAGATAGATAGATAGATAGATAGATAGACAGACAGACAGACAGACAGACAGACAGACAGACAGACAGACAGACAGAAGATTGCTGACTAAATAAAAAGAAAAGCTCCAAAATATAAAGCTATTTCGAAAGTGAATATTTGTGTATATTTATTAAGTATATATAAATACAAACACATGCATGTTTATATTTAATGAAAATATGCAGTTTATATATTAAAAATATTTAGATATATCAAATTTAAGTAAAAAATATATAAATGCATTTACATGTAAATATTTATTTTACATGTAGTACTTGTATACTACATGTTAATACAAAATATATACTATGCATGTGTGTTTTAATATAAACATAAATAAACACAGCATAAACACATATTATATAAAGAAAAACTTTTATTTCGAATGCGATTTATCATTTGACAGCACTAAACAGTCTGTACACATTGGCTCACATACAGAGGACTTTCAGAGAGGACACAGATATTGTGAGATTGTATAAAAGTTTGTTTAATATTTGATGCCAAACAGCACAAATACTAAAATCTGACACAGTGTTTTCAAAAGCCCTGCTTTGAAGAGAAGGAAAAAAAATGACTTTGAGATTCAAACATCTCTATAATAAACCTCATTTTCATTTCAGCACAACGTACTTCCTGAATTCATGCATTCATGTGTATCAGTGTACGTTTGTGTAACAGAAGAGTCTGAATGGAAGGGGGTGTGTTTGTGTAATGATATCAGAACTCAATAGAGACGAGAATAACAGTGACATTGTCCGCACAGCCCCGCCTCACAGCTTCACTGGCCAATCGCTGACAAGCTGCCTCGAATCGTCCCGCCTCCTCACTCTGCCCCTCCTTCTGCTCCACAGTCTCATTCTAAAAGAAAATAAATAAATAAATAAATAAATAACACAAGAAAACAGCCAGTTTAACATACAATAAAAACAACAAACTTCTTTAAGAAATAAGATATTATTATTTTTATATTTATATATTTTTTTGGTTTTCATTTTAATTATTTTTTATTTTTTTGTTAGCTTTCTGTAACTATATGTCTGTATAGTTTTTATTAAAAACTTTATTTGAGGGTTTTGTTTTGATATTTTAATACATCAAGATAAAAGGAAATTAAAATAATAAAATAATAAATATTTTTTAATACAAATTTTAATACAACATTTTTATTGTAAACAATTTTATTTCAGTATTTTTTATTTAATTTTAGTATACTTCTAGATTAAATTAAAAATAATATTACGTAAAAATTGCATAATGATAAAATATGTTTTTTATATTTTATTTTACTTCAATATTAATTTTTTTTAAATAACATTTTTAACAACGTTTCCTATAATAATAAGGCACATGGAATGAAGAAGTGCATTAAAATACACACCTCTATAATGTTGAGGACGAACTGAATGGCCTCGTCTGCAGAAAACACTTTAAAAAGCCCATCACAGGCCAAGAGAACAAACCTGAAAACACACACAACAACATTAAACACTTCTAAGTCGTACACGTCTGAAACCCCATAATAGTGAAAACGCTTTCTAGTGAACAAAGTGTTTCTGCATTAAACCCACCTGTCGTTTCGACTGAGTTGACAGCGGCGCACGTCTGGAGTAGAGATCACTCCAATGCGTTTATACTGACCGTCCCCGATGGAACGAGACACTTCCAGCACTCCCAGCACACGGCCATCCCTGAAAACACACTTCCAGTTACAACAACCCCTCCTAAGAATGGAGTACACACACACAGTGACACAGACACACATACACACACACACACATCCACACAAACATGCACATACACAGCCATGCGCACGCGCACACACACAGACAGACAAACACACACACCTGACCGAGCCGCCCGCTCTCTGAATCCTCATGCGCTCCTCATATATGGTGGGGTTGTGCTCCTTACTGAGAGCCAGTGTCACACACTTCCTTTTCCCAGAATCCTCAGCCTGCTCCAAACGACACAGCACTGCCTGATGCACACACAAAACATTAAGACGTTTTCTGGTTTCACTGAAATCAGAAGAATTCAAATCAAATTTGATGTTTAAAGGAATAGTTAGCTGAACATTTCATCGAGAAGAGTTTGTTTCTTCATCAGATTTAGAGAAACACTCACCAATGGATGCTCTGCAGTGAATGGGTGCCGTCAGAATGAGAGTCAAAACAGCTGATAAAAACATCACAATGTGGAGTGGTGTGGAGTACTGTGATGTTTTTATCAGCTGTTTGGACTCTCATTCTGACGGCACCCATTCACATCCATTGCTGAGACACTGATGCAATGCTAAATTTCTCCAATTCTGTAAAATAAAGGGAAATAAAATGTTCAGTTTTAATCTTTAGACTTACTCTACTGTCTCCCAGGTTTGCCACATACAGAACATCATCCACCACCAGCATACATGTGGCGGTCGAGCCGTCCTTCCATGCGGGTTTCCTGCAAACACACACACAGTGTTATCACACTGCTTCACTTCATTTCAAATCCAGCAGCATCCAAGCAGAACTCACTGGCTGGAGGCTTTCTTCAGGAAATCCTCATCAGTCTGACGAAAGGAGTCCAGCAGACACTTCCTCACCAGCTTCTCCAAGCTTTCCACGTCACCTGCAAATCATGATGATGCATCACGGGAACAGCTCGTAGTTGTAGCTGTGAGTGTGACGAGGATTAGGGCGGATGGGCTTTACCTTTAGGAAATTTGCTGAGCAGCGTCTGATGGAGATTCTCAGCAGCAAAGTGTGACGCTCGAGCTCCACCATGACCATCAAACACAGCGAAGTACGCAAGACGAGAACTGCACAACACACACACAGAGACTTTAACTGGTGCAATGATTGGTCAGAACAAACATGCCTCTAACTTTAAAGGGTTAGTTCACCCCAAACTGAAAATTCTGTCATTAATTACTTGACTCCATGTCATTCCAAACCTATAAGACCTTCGTTCATCTTCAGAACACTAATTAAGATATTTTAGATGATATCAGATAGCTATCTGCCCCTCATAGACAGCAGAACTGACATATATCATGAAGTTTTGGCTAATGTGGCGTCTCTAGAAATGGAATAGATCACTCACACTTGTGAGGGGAGGTTGGTGGATGTCAGATCTGAAAGCAGGACGTGAGCATCTTGCATCTCCTCTCGTTCACCTCGTCTCGCTGAGACGAAACCTGTCAGCTTCGCAAGATCTGCTGGAACACAACAAACAATCAGAGACCGAGATCATCACAGATCTTACCTCTCTCACACACGCACGCACGCTCTGTCAGCAACACAATGTGCCTGGAAAGCTGAAAACCTTTACAAACTTTCTTTTCCTCTTGTTTCTTGTCTTCCACCTCTGTCTTCTCTGAGCAGACATCCCTCTTCCTCTTCTCTCCTCTGTCCTCCTCTGTGCTCTCATCAAGCTGCTGGGCTTTAACACGACCTGTTCAGTAAAAATTAAATCAATAAATACAAGCTATTTTTCAAAATTGAGTAAGCTGCCAACCAAGACAGCATTTTTGAGGCACACTTGTGAGGTAGGATCACTAGGATTTGAAACAGACCGATTTCCACATTCTCAAAACGAGCAAGTGTGCATGCATATATAAGACGATCACATTAATTTAACACGTTAGTTATTTAATCAGGCACAGTGCTGTTTATTTGTGTAGACACGTTTAGGTAAAACTGTCTAATTCACTAATTCTAACACCTGTTACACATGCATTCTGATTATTGTTATATTATTGGTGAAATTTACCCACCTGGATCATTTGTAGGTTCCGGAAGATCACCAAATAAATCCATTTCTGAACCAAAAGTGAACAGTCTGAGATGAGGCGCCTGCTAGCTTCTGATAAACCACAAAAATACACCCGGTAATCTGATCAAATAACACACGTATACTAGCAGATAAACGCTAAAAGAAATAAATACAATCATACATTCGCAAAGATCTAGTGTTTGATTTTTAGGGTAAAGCAGACCAAATCAACAGATCGAGGAAAGGCGCTGTTTGTGTGTGTGTGGGGGGGTTTGAATGCAATAGCTAACAGGCTAATGCTAACTGAATGATTTTAAAGAGGGAATGGAAAAAATTATGTTAAATACCATTAAAAATGTTATGATATATGCGGCTAGGTGTTATTATACACAAAAAGCAACACAAAAAAAAACACTTTACAGGACAGGAAGGGAATGTTTAATTTAAAAATTACCCATGAGTCCCTGATTTTATCAAGCGTTGGTGGTATAGTGGTTAGCATAGCTGCCTTCCAAGCAGTTGACCCGGGTTCGATTCCCGGCCAACGCAAATAATTTTTTTTAGTCCTTCTAGTGAATTCGCAATAGCTAAACTATTTAATTATGCAAGTCTTTCAGTGTTTTGTTAAACGCTTATCTTTCAACACTATCTGAATCTTATTGGACTTGAGAGACGCAGTGCTCCGCAGCCCCGCCTCTCTCCCAAACTCAAGACTAGTTTTCAGAAACAGCTGATTGCGCGAGGCAGAGCATCTCAGTCCGCAATGTCATCCGAGGAGCTCGCACGGAAGCTGCAGCGCAGGATGGACGCCGAGCAGCGTGACACCAAACCCGGCTCACCGGCGCAGACAGAACCGCCGCCGGAGAGACCCAGCACTGCTGCAGTGAACGGCGACGCCAGCTCCGAACTGACGGAGAAACTCAACCGCAGACTGGACATCCATGACGGCACGGAGAAACCCAAGCAGATGAAGGTTTTCAACCCCTACACCGAGTTTAAAGAGTTCTCGCGCAAACAGATCAAAGACATGGAGAAAATGTTCAAGAGGTCAGTTCATTATTCAACACCTAATTTATGTAAATTAAGATTTATTCAATGCACTGGCATTGGTAAATAATGTTTTAGGCCATAACATGCGGTAAGTTTTGTGTGCGTCAGAGAGTTTCGGGATCATTGTGTTCTCGGTTCTGAATGAATGTTGCTTCTATTAAATGAAATCCCTTATTTATTATTTTATTTTATTTTGATAATTTAATAAAACTGTGTTTCAAAGTGTATTCAGTTTAAAATGGCAAATAAAACCGTGTGATTTTTTTTTTAAATTATGATAATAAAATAAAACATCATCCCTGTGAGGAAAATAAAAATGGATATCAATGTAACATTGTAACTTCAAAACATAAGAGTTTTAAAAAAGTGACAGGTGCATATTGCAAAAGCATTGAAAAATAAATATAATTGCAGACATGAAGAATTATTAATGAGAGTAAAATAACAACAGATTCTGAAGCTTATTTCAAATGAATGCTCGCTCTGAGCATCCTTGTATAGTGCCAAAATAATGTTTTGCACTGGGGTCTCTCTCTCTGAACAGCCATTGTCCTGGTTTCCTTCATTATTTCAGTACAAGGGTCCACTCACAAACTCCACGTCCCCATGGAACCCACTCCACGAGCAACAATGCCATCTTTGTGTGTTTGTGCATGTGTTTACACGCAGGATGAGAGGGAATCTCTTTGGTTACATGCAAAAAATAAACCTCGTCCGTCCCTTCATTTATATTTATTTCATTATTGAATGTTTTATTCATTTAATCCCATGAAATTCAGAACCACATCTCTGGTAGTGCATCAGAACCCTCCAAATAATTATAAACGGCAAACAATCCGGTGTTTAATTCCATTCAATCTCAAAGACTTTGTTGCTGCGTGTCATCCTCCGCTGCCACGTCAGGATTTTTCCAGAGTTATGCACACATAAGCATGTTAACAGATTTGTTTTTAGCTGATCCCAGGGTTAATTAAGATGGGGTAGATGTTTTCTTGTATATAAAATAGATTTGCACTCAGAAGCATCATTAAAAGTGAGGTTCAGATTAGATTGTGTTGTGTTATTGGAAACTAACCCAAAGCTTGTATTGAAGTGTGGATGTCCCGTAGGACTAGATACGTCAGGACCGAAGGTGTGTCTGTTTAAGTCATAGAAGTACATACTCTGGCCCACTTCAGATCAGTTCAACCCAGTTTCATCAGAGATGAAAAAAGATGTCATATATATATAAGAGGAAAATAGGTCAAAAGCAGAGTTAACACATTCATAAACACAACTCGCACCTACGCACTTCTGAATTACCACACTACCCTGAAGAGACCAGGGGTGTGCCGTATTGACAAAAAATAATGCCTTGATATTTTCTGTGATTTCATCGATAACTGTAATTAGACAATATTTTGCTGCCGTGGACATCTGATTGTGAAGTTTTTGATAGTGTTCATGTTCTGTGAGGAGGTTAGTTAAGTTATACATTTCATGGCCATTTCCTTTATAAAGCCATTTTTTAGTGTCTAATGTCTTTTGAAAATAATAAAAGATACAATGTGAAATTAAAGCAGCCAGTAGGTGGCAGTAAGTCACTGTAAACAAGTCATCACGATTGAACCGAATCATTTGAACGGTTGATTCATTCAGAAGTGAATCACTGTCATGTTACTCAGATACTGCGTCCGAAATCGCATACGTTAAAAACAGTAGGTACTATATAGTATGAATGTGAGTAGTATGAATGGAATTCAGACGTACTACATCCGCCATATTGATG
>JAUCMT010000028.1:17177275-17199461 GCA_032357475.1 Enteromius thamalakanensis
GAGGACAGGAGATTCGCGGGGTTATCAGTAATAAGGAGATTGGTGGCAGCTGCGATCGTTCGTGCGTGCTTCCTCCTAAAATTCGATTAATTGCTTAATCGTCATTAGTCATTGATTTATTTTATAATACAAGATGTTTTTATAAGCTGTTTGGACTTATTCTGACGGCACCTATTCACTGCAGTGGAGCAGTGAGCTCCAAATATGTTCCCATGAAGAAGCAAACTCATTTACAGTACATTTTGGATGCCCTGAGGGTGAGCAAATTTAGACTTGTAAACTATTCCTTAATGTGACCACATAGCTGGATAATTTGAAGAAGATATGTTGTTTGTACTTCTACCTAAAGTTTTATCATGGAAAAGTTTATTCGTTATTCCATATTTGGCACATTTCTAATGTTTCTCTTTTTCTTCACCACTACTACTTTACAGACAGTATTTTTTCCCCACTTACGTTGTGCTCCATTTATTTCACTCCCGATTTATTTTAATGTGTTTATTGATCTATGTCTACCCCACTAGGCTTTGAATAGGTCTGTTGTATCCAGTTGCTAGTACGGTATGCGAGCATGTTAGTATAAGAAGACTGCAATAAGGGAAAGGCAGATGTAAAGAGAAAAAAATAGCTGTTTGAGTTTGTTTAGGAATGTAGAAGACTTAAAAATGGAGAGCTAGACATTCCTGAGCTGGAGCAGTAGCAATTTGTCAAACAGGGATGGATATCATCTGGTTCTCATGGAGAGCAGATTGATGTGGTCCAGCACTTAGAATTATGGGTATTGTAGTCGCTATTTTTGGCTGTGAAGAAAAAATATGTAAAAGGAAGTCATAGAATAGTTTCCAAAGGGGTTGAAGTGAGAATAGCACTAACGTGCCAACTCTGCTCTTTTTTGTTTAGTTGGGCTGAAAAAATGTTCCTCATTAGATTCCTTTGTAAGTCTCATTTTTAGGGTCTATTTACATTTATTCACTTCATTTCTCAACTGTTTGAAATGCTTTGCACATTATTGTCATGCACATAACTGTTTCTCCAAAATGTATGACTATTCCAACTATTCTTGTGGTATTTCCAGTTTTATGATCTTAATGCTGTTTAAAATGAGAAAAGTTTGCGTACATGGCAAACAAAACCTAATTGCATCTTTTATGCATCGTCAAGTGTTGTTTACGCTCACCTCATTCTTGTTGCTCACCGTTTTTTGAGAAAATCCAGAGGTTTCACATTTTGTGAGCCGCTCTTTCTATAAGTCATACATTTTCATGAATTGAGTGGTTCTTTTCTGTTTTTGCCTTGCGTCAGTGGCCGTGCATGAGTTACTGTGAGAGAAAGCAGGGAGAGAGAGAGAGAGCTGTTGTATAAATCCAGATCTGGTTTCTGAGACTTCTTTTTTTTCTGTATAAAACTTTAAAGAGCTTGTTGCATTATTCACCACTTCAACCACAGGACACACACACACACACACACACACATGCTTACATTGAACTGCTCAGTGCCTGCTTCTTCTTCTTCTGCCTTTGTGTGTGTGTGTGTGTTCGTTCACTGAATGTTATAGGTGATATTTGACTTTAATGGCTGTAGTGGGAGAGTGTGTGGTGATTTAACAGGACTTGGGGGAGTATTTGGCAGAACTTGGTCAGTGTGCTGGATATCATAATAACATAATAACTACTTTTGGCAAGTAGTTATTATGTTAAATCACACATGACAGTGAAAGATGGTCTTTAGAAAGAATCCAGCAGGATATTCACACGTTCACGGCATGTGCTCACACACTGGCACGAGTACACGAGAGCTACTACTGTATTAGTTCAAATCTGAGCTCAGCGCAACTTAACATTCAAGGTCCGTGCTTGACAAAATCTAATAAGAATTACTTACCTTACAAGATGATTCAAGAATACACTGTTTATTACAGCAATAAACATATATTACTTAGAGAGGTCAAAGAGTGAGTAAACTGGAGAAAAGCGAGGGAGAGGGTGGGAAATATCTGGCTCTTATTTGAGCGCAAACATCAGGGCCCAGCTGTACTCCCACATCACCGTGTTAAAACACACACACACAATGGAAAAAGAGCCCTGCTTGCCTCAGTTTAAGAGTTTAATGCGTTAAACTGTAAATTTTATACACCCACGTTAAACACAAACCACATATTTATACTTCAATATTACTTGCAATGCAAAGGACAAACAAAATCATTTCTTTTTGCCTTTTTATGTCATATAGTACTGCGTCTTTGTACTGTTTCAAGTTTGTTTTGTTATGATTTCAATTATATGATGCTGAGTTGCAGAATTGGGCTGTCAACACCAAATCTTTGTGGGTTCTGTGCATGTCTGGGTATGAGATGAAACAGAGCAGCATATTATTTTGTAGACATGACCTTCTCTCTCTCTCTCATTTTTTAATGTGGTAGAATAATTGAATTATTGAACGCCCCCTCTCTCAGTCTCAGCTATTTATAGAGAGGTGCCCAAGGCAGAATTTTGTATCCAACTATTGTGCTAATGGTAAGCTAACATGTTGTGTCATAATTGTTGCTGTACTGCACATTTTAAACTGGTGTGACTACTTTATAGTCATGATTATGTTTTCCCGGCTGATTTAATATTGCGTTCGTTGCTCTGCAAATCACTGCGGTTTTTATACTGGTGTACTAACAGAAAATGCTTCACAACTGGAAAAAGATTCTGGCCGTAAATTGTTTAGTCAAAAATGCAAAAAAAAAAAAACGACGATTAATGGTTTTTGTGTTTTGAATGACCTCAGGTTTAGATTACAGACATCAGAAACCACTGCTGCGCTGATGTTGAACAGTACATGCCAGGGCTTTTTTTGCACAGATGAACAGCGCACAGGAATTCTATGTGGGCGTCGTATGGTTTTGCTGGTTGTCATGCTTCCCATTGGAGCTGTTGCTGTGGCAGCAGAGCTTTCCCAGGCGATTTGGCAGGCATCTCTGTGGCCGAACGATCAATTGGTGGAAAAGTGTCAGCCTGCAGGCTTTTACTGATGATGTCATCAGTATTGATCCATCCGTGGGCTGAAATGAAACTAAATAGAAAGTGCTTCCTTTCTTTTTATGCATGTGAATGCAACCACCGGGGAGTGCTGAGCGACGCAGAACAGTGTTGTTTATGCGGGCACAGTAAACAATATTCATAACTAAAATACTTAACTTAAAGCTTATTTTAAATTCAGAGAGACATACAATTTACAGTGAAATCAGTAAAAGCAAGTGAATTCTCAGTCCCTGAATTATGCTTCATATATTTTGTCAATAGTAGTTTAGTATTTTGCTATTTACAAAAGGATGTTTTGTTGTTTAGTGAAACACCCACCCACACACAGTATTCCAATTTTGTCCCTAATTGTCGTTATCTATACATATTTTTTAGATATTGTTTTTTTCTTTGTATTTGTAAATTTAAATCTGGAATCTGGCTAAAAAAAAGTCACTTTAAATAAAGCTCTGTAAATACTAGGATCCTTTACTCTCCAGGTCTTTCTCGTATTCTTGCCTCCTTTTTTTACCTGCTGCTTCCCTGGTATTTGTACAGTATCTTTATAGGGCACAAAGATATCTTTGTGCTCCAAGCAGTCAGAAAGTGCTCAGAGTTTCGGCATCAAGTTCCCTCATCAGCGAAGAACAACAAGGGCACATAGAACGGATTATACTTCTTGCTCTCCTCCAATACCATCGGTGCAGACAGAGAGAGGGAGGGAAGACAGGTGTGCTCAGTCTGTAATGAACTCAGTATTATAGGATCACAGTAAGACAGAAATGGATTACGTCGGTTGTCATTAGCATTAACATAATTGCTTGTGTCTTAAATAAACATCAAGCTTCTGAAGGAGCTTTTGTGACTGTTCCTTTAGACGCGGTTTCTACATTCTTCCTTGTAAGCCACTACTTTCTAAAAGCTACCTTGGTTGTACATTTAGCCTCGGGAAGGTCTCTCTTTATCTGTCACTCGCTGCCCTTCTTCTTTCTCTCTCTCTCTCTCTCTCTCTCTCTTCCTCAGAACCAATCCGTTGTTAGCGGGAGGAGTCCCGCCAGTGGACCTGAGGGACGGATAACGGTGTTTCACGAGTTCGGCGGAGCATTTGACTACTCCGAAGGTCCGGTGGGGGGCTTATCGGGGGTGTCGGCTCCGGTACAAGCCAGCGACATGGTCCCGCCTCAGAGAATCGCGGGCCGAGACCGGAGAGCGTTTCACTGGCGAACCGCCTCACCGTGGACCACGTAAGTAAACTCCGAATACCCAATATAGATGCTCCAGTATTAGTTTTCCCTCAAAAAGGTTCGTACTTACCGTCTCCGTCGTATAAAATTGTGAGTTTAAGTGACATTTATGCGACCGTGTCGTCTGGGAGCGCGACAGTGTGTTCCCGCTGGATGCGCGAGCCGCCCTGGATTAATAACGGTCGCTTCTCTTTATCACGCACGAGCTTGATAAAATATTCCGGCGCGAGGAGTGTGTGATGCGCGCTCCTTCTGAATTTCTTTACTGTTTATCCTAGTTTATTGGTTGTCAAAGAAAGTCTAGTTTCTGTGTCTTTCAGTCCGGTTTTGTTTTATTTTACAGTTACTTAACCCTTAATATACACAGTTACCAAATTTCTTATTTAATCTCATAAAAATTATGTTTGTATAATAAAGTGTTCGTATAGGTCAAAAATGCGCTAGTGCCCTTTCCATATCAACGATCTTTGCAGTCTATTAATTTGAAGTCTGCTTGAAGTTCAACTGTATTGCGTCAGTCTTTGCATTAAAGCGATCATATTACTTTTGGTTTACATTAGCAAGTACATTATAGTAGCCAACACGTTAAAATTGCGAAAGATACTTGAGACACCATTTGTTCACCCAACTCTCTTGAGAACTTCTAAACCCTTAAAAAAAGCAGTGGAAGATAAACCCCATTTAAGCTTCTCTTGGAAATCTATAGCCTGTCAGTGGCTGCTCTAATATTTTCTTAACAGGAAAGATTTTGAGGCACTTGAAACAGGTATTGAGTACTGAAGTTCCCATAATAGCATACAAAAGGTGCTTAGGGAGGTTCACCAGAAATCTCATGTTACATGAGTAAATTGCCTAATTACTTAAAGTAACATGGACACTGTATTGTAAAGTGTTACATTTCAATGTTTACTGCTTATTTATTCAATACTCCATTGTGCATTTGAGCTAAAGCAATGTTTCAGATGCATGTAAAGGCTGTTGAAGCAACAGGCTGCAGCCAGATGTTTGTGTTAGATACTGGTGCTTGGATGCATAATGTCACACTGGGAAAATGTGTTCATGCATTCACCCTCAAACTCACTTAAAGAATCCTAAGTCAAAGAACTGGCATGCATGTGTGTTTTGTGTGCATGTGTTAAAAATGTGACAAAAGAAAAAGTTTATCTTCCTATTCCAGATGTTTCTGCGGCCTAAGGGAATGCACACAATTTTGTTAGAGTTACAATTTTTTCCTTATGTTTGCATGTTTCTTTCCATGTGACCACATATTTCACCAAATCATTATTTGGAGAGAGGGATAATTACTCTGCATCGTGGTGAAAACATGTTGAGTATAATCATCCATACTTGTTCAGAACTTGCAGGAATATATTAGTTTAAAATGTGACAATACAAAATCTCCAGTTCTTATAAAACGTTTTAACAATGCACTTGTTTGTGAGTTCATATAAGAGAGATAAATGCAGGCTGTTCTCATTATAGGAGTTCAAGCATGCCAGAAAATTGATGTTTACCTCATGCCTTTATTCATCTTTTGATGAATTAAATGCAGACTTCCATTTCAAACTCAATTTCCATGCAAGTCAATATGGTTCGTATAAAGCATTGTTTCAGCAAAAGAATATGTTTAGCCTTTTAACCTTGACTGTATTCATCATTAAATGCCCTTGTGGACGCTTAAGCAGGATCCCATTTAGACAACACAAATCAGTTTAAACCCACACTTTAAAATTTTAAACTTTAAAACTTATACTTTAAATTGGATCTCTCGTTCTTTTCGTTGAAGACACAAAGTAAATTAGGCAAAGAGGTAGTTATTTGCAACAAACCATGTGAAGTAAATCATACATAAATGAAGCTGCCAAAGCCTGCTAACACACTATGAGTAAGGCTTTCTATTTCCTGACTGATTTGTCAAGTCTTCTGTGAATTGACTTGGATGTTAAATAGTTTTGCTGAAGTTTTTGAACTTCGGGACTGCTGTTTCAGCGCTAGTGGTTTTCTTGGTCTGAAGAAAAACATTCTATGTGTGTGTGTGACTTGATGAAAATACAGTCATTGACAGCCGCAGTCTAAATTTAACCTGGTAGATGACTGTCTGTAGTTTATTTATGCTGATCTGTAACAGGCGATTTATACTTTGACCAAATAAAAACATAAGTTCGAGAGAAAAAGAAGAGGAAAATTACACTGCTAAAACTACTGCCCTCTAAAGAACACATTCTTTTCTACATTTACAGTAGGCAATGGAAATTAAATACTCACTAACTCTCTTCCCTGCAAGGTGAAACCCTGGTAAAGGACTAACCAAACAAACATCAAAAACGTACATGTTGATATGTACTGTATGTGTTTATATAGCTTGAAAAATATTAATATTAATCAAAATTTTACTCTTCGGTCTATCAAAATAAGACTGCATTATGTGATGAATACGTTTTTTTATTAAAAATACCTGTTTTTTTATATAATATATGACTTTATATCTTGCAATTCCGACTTTACGTCTCGCAATTGTGACTTTATAACACGCAGTTCCGACTTTATGTCTCGCAGTTGCGACTTTATATCTTGCAATTTCAACTTTATAACTCACAATTCCGACTTTATAACTCGCAATTCCGACTTTATAACTCGCAATTCAGACTTTATGTCTCACAATTGCGACTTTATAACTCACAGTTGGGACTTTATATCTCGCAATTCCGACTATATAACTCGCAATTCTGACTCTATATCTCACATTTCCAACTTTATATCTCACAATTTCGACTTTATAACTCGCAATTCCTTCTTTATAACTTGCAGTTGCGACTTTATATCTCGCAGTTCCGACTTTATAACTCACAATTCCGACTTAATGTCTCGCAATTGCGACTTTATAACTCGCAATTGCGACTTTATAACTCGCAATTCCGACTTTATATCTCGCAATTCTGACATTATATCTCGCAGTTGCTACTTTATATCTCGCATTTCCGGCTTTATATCTCACAATTCCGGCTTTATATCTCACAATTCCGACTTAATGTCTCGCAATTGCGACTTTATAACTCACAGTTGCGACTTTATATCTCGCAATTCTGACTTCATAACTCGCAGTTGCAACTTTAAATCTCGCAATTCCGACTTTATAACTCACAATTCCGACTTAATGTCTTGCAATTGCGACTTTATATCTCGCATTTCCGGCTTTAAATCTCGCAATTCCGACTTTATTTCTCGCAATTCTGACTTTATATCTCGCAATTCTGACTTTATATCTCGCAGTTGCGACTTTAAATCTCATAATTCCGTCATTATATCTCGCAGTTGCGACTTTAAATCTCGCAATTCCGACTTTAAATCTCGCAATTCCGACTTTAAATCTCGCAATTCCGACTTTAAATCTCGCAATTCCGACTTTATATCTCGCAGTTCCGACTTTATATCTCGCAATTCTGTCTTTATATCTTGCAGTTGCGACTTTATATTTTGCAATTCCGACTTTATAACTCGCAATTCCGACTTTATATCTTGCAATTCCGTCTTTATATCTTGCAATTCCGTTGTTATAACTCGCAATTTCCGACTTTAGCTTTCAATTGCAAGTTTGTATCAAGCGATTCTAAGAAAAAAAGTCATAATTGTGAGATAAAAAGTTGCAATAAACTTTTTTTTACTGAATAAAAGTATTAGGTGCTCTCTTTTTTTACGTTTTTGTTTTATTGCTGTGCCATAAGACAGTTATTTTTAACAGTGACTCTAACTTGCCATTTAGCTGCTCTTTACCCAAATTGTGAAGGTACACTAAATACTAAGAAACTCTTTTGTCACTGATCCTTGAGGTAAATGCCATACTCAAAGGCACAATTGTTCGATGGTTCTTTAATAACAGGGATAACTGATGCCTTCACAATGTTTGAATCACTGACCACAATGGTCAGGTAGTCACCAAATGATCTCCCATGCTGCTTATTTTCTACACTTGACCTTATCGTTTTTTCAGCTAGGATGTATGTGCACATTTCACTTACATTAACCTTTTGGTGGTTTGAACTGTGTGTGTTTACAGGTGCGTGAGAGTGGCGTGTTGCAGTCGCCTGCGCTTTATGTGGTTCGCTCTGATGGTCCTGACGGTCCTCTGCGTGGCGCTGCAGATGCTGGGAGTCGTCCGACAGGCCAGGTTGAGCATATTTAACAACTAGTGCATGGTGACCTATTAATAGCAAATTATAAACAGATTTAGAAAGACTTTTAGCTTAGAAAGTTTTATATATATATATATCAGATTTAACAGCTTTTATTGGATGATTAAAGGCAATGGAAATATCTTGATAAAACTTAATATAAATGTGCTTAATATAAATTATATATATATTTATTACATAATATTTATTTATGTAACATGGATAGTTATTATTATATTATATTTAGTGCTGTCAAGCGATTAATTGTGATAAATCCTGTCCCAAAAAAGTTTTTGTTTACATAATATATGTGTGTGTACTGTGTATATTTATTATGTGTACATAAATATATTATATATGTGACCCTGGACCACAAAACCAGTCTTAAGTCGCAGGGGAATATTTTTAGCAATAGGCAAAAATACGTTGTGTGGGTCAAAATTATTATTTTTTTTTAATGCTAAAACTCATTAGGATATTAAGTAAAGATCATGTTCCATGAAGATATTTTGTACATTTATTACAATAAATATATCAAAACTTTAACTTTTCAGATGTTTTTATTTCATTTAATATCATGATCCAAACAAATCATGCATCAACGGAAAGCTTGTTTAGAATTCAGAAGAATCAGATACATTCAGATGAATCTCAATTTAAAGAATTACAAAAAATGAACCAGGGCATGAATAAACACAGTACCTACACATATACTATGCAAACAAAAACGTTGTTATTAATGCGATTGATCACAATTATTTTTTTGACAGAACTAATTATACTAATTATATATTACATGTTATATAACACACAGATGGAGACTTTTAAAAAAATGATTTATGTTGGTTTCATAAGGTCAGCATCTAAAATGTACCGTCTCTTTCTCTCTCTCTCTCAGGAGCGCCAAGGTTTTGAAACTTGTGAGTGAGCAGCTGGTCAGAATGCCTGCAGAAATCCACAGGCCCATAAAGCGCAAAGACTGGGAAAACATTTGGCCCGTCTCAGCAGCTATTGCTGAAGAACCAGTGGATCAGCATCCTTTCATTGAGAGAGGAGACGAAAGCAAAAACCCTCGTTCAGAAGAGGGAAGGGGACAAGTCTTGGAGGATACAAGAAAAAAGCTTACCAGCAACACCAAAGCAGCTCTACCAATAGAGATGAACAAACTCTGGCTTGGCCAAGAATTCCCAAACCCGCCACACATGCCAGTTTTCCCCAAGAGGACCCCAGAAATGAAAAAACAACCACACTCTGATGAATTGAATGATAGATACACAGATGAAAACACTGCCACGTGTCAGACCAAAAAGCACATCGTTTTCCTCAAGACACACAAGACGGCGAGCAGCACTATACTGAACATTCTCTATCGTTATGGGGAAAGCCATAACCTGAACTTTGCCTTGCCGATGAACATGCACAGCCAGTTATTTTACCCAGCATTCTTTGCAGCACACTTTGTGGAGGGTGTCAGGACTCGCAGTGTGAAGGAGTTCCACATCCTGTGCAATCATATGAGATTCAGCTCACTAGAGGTCAGTCCGAGAGCGTACTGTTGTACCAAAGCATGCATCTGAAAGTAGTTATTTTGCAGGATTGGCTGAATAATAGAATATTCACGATATAGTCAAGATACTACAGGCACAACATTATGCTGAAGCTCACACACTGGTCATTTTCTTGATGTCTTCTTTCAGACTAGTGGATAGAAAACATCTAAAATACACCTTTTGATAACACTTTATCGATTTGTGTCTGCAGATTTCAATTATAGTACATATCTTTAAAGGCTGTTTTCTCAAAACACGCTTTCTCATGTGCTGAGCCAGAAATCTCCACTTGATTCAGAAACCCCTACACTATCTATATTGTATAAGGATTGTTGTTTATATATCATTCACCTGATTTAAATGACATTTTAAGTCCTAGAACCAGTGCAGACTTTGTTTTTTCCTGGTTGTTAACAGTGTTTTCTGATTTATAATGTGATGAAAAGAGATATCTCTCTGTAAAACCCTTCATCTCTGTCTGAAACAAGCAATTTGAACCCAGTTTTATACAATTTTCAGATTTCTGTTCTGCAATGGTATGCAAATGTATTTACATTTCATTATATAATGCTCCATCTGCATATTTAAACAGCATTTCAATTTCAATTGTCAACTGGGAAATATAGTGATATATATTAGTTAACATATTCACCATCTTCACCTATATAGTTTCAAAAGAAGCACTTAAACACCAGGAACAGAAGAAAAAGATAAATAAATAATGCAATGCATTAAGATATAGTTGCTGTTTTTGATTCAATAAATAGCATTATAGGATTTTTTTTAAATACTAAAGATGCATATTAAGAGTTATACTTCAAATATAAGATAATGCTTTTTTTGTTTATTTTTAATGCATTTTTAAATGTATTTATTATTCTGTACATGCTATTAAGCACCTTTAAAGCGAATATGTTCACAGCTTTATCAAGACTGTGGTATAAAAGCAATCCTAGATATGCGTAGACCACTTAGCAAGCACATCAATCATTTGACACAACTGACTATTTTCATTTTCAAGAGGAAGACGAAGCGCCTGGCGCTAGATGAAAGTAGGCAGGTGCAGATCTGAATGATTTAGGAGACATTTGCACTGATTGCATGTAGATTGCATTCTGGGATGAAACTCCAGTTGAGCGGAAAGTGTTTATGATTCTGAAACAAAGGCACATTTTTTGTTGCACTTAAACAGTGATGGAAATCTGGATAAAATATGTATTTTCTGACTTGCAGGTGCGGAAAGTGATGCCCAAAGACTCATTTTATTTTTCCATTCTTCGGAATCCAGTGTCGATGATGGAATCCCTGTTTGTTTACTACAAAGCGATCCCAGCTTTCCGTGCTGTTAGAAGCCTTGAGGAGTTCCTGGTCCAGGGTGGGCGGAGCTACAACGCCTCTGTGCCTAATAACCACTATGCACGTAACATTTTGACCTTTGACTTTGGTCTGGATAACACAGCACCTGAGAACGGCACCGAGCTGGATAGACGTAGCGCTGAGGTCATCGCCGCCGTGGAGCGTGACTTTGCGCTAATTCTCATCTCGGAGTATTTCGACGAATCGCTAGTGCTTCTGAAACACGCCCTCTGCTGGTCGCTGGACGATGTTTCATCTTTTCGCCTCAATAGTCGAAGCGAGCGCTCTCGCAGGCCCTTGAACGAAGAGACCGCAGAGCGGGTGAAAGAGTGGAATTCCCTAGACTGGAGATTGTACCAGCACTTTAACACAACTTTCTGGAAACGCATAGACTCCACACTTGGGCGGACGAAGCTCCAACAGGAAGTAGAACTTCTGAGGGCGAAGAGGAGGAATCTTGAGCACATGTGTCTTCAAGAAGGAGGGGCAGTGGATCCTGCGCAGGTCCAGGATTCATCACTGAAGCCATTTCAGTACGGCGCGGCGGTTATTCAAGGTTATAACCTCCGACTGGTGTTAAATAATGACACTCGTCAGCTTTGTCAGAAGTTGATTACACCTGAACTACAGTACACCTCAGCTTTGTACGCCAAACAGTTCCCTCAGCTGGCAGCCGCGCGTGCCGCTGTGGCAAAAAAGATTGCCGCTTCCAGAAATGCTTTAACGCACAGAGCCGTTAAGCGCAATGTTGAGACAAATGTTCACACAGCTATGTCGAACAATACCTTGCATACAAATAAAGCCATTGTGGATGAACAAAGCTTAGATATGTTAGCTAATGAGAGACAAAACTATATTTATTTAACAAAACAGGACAAACATATAAAAAGAAACTCACATAAGCACACAACACAAAAACACTTCATTAACTCTAACGTGCATAAGGAACCACAAGAACCTGGTTTATTGAGATGAATTCATCAATTAGAACTCATAACAGAAATGCAGTCAGCAGTGAAAGCTATAAAAGATTTGGCTGGCAAAAAAAATGAAAATGAATTGCCGTTTGTAGACCAGAAGAGGTTTATTGTGTCTGTTCAGCTGTGTTTTGGAAAATGCAAAGCTTTCTGCTCAAGATATTTCTCTAAAACGAATGGTTCAAGTTTCCATTGTGAGTCAGAAGTTTATATAAGATGGATAAAGTGCGCGCTTGGCCAGATTTGGCTCAACTAGGCTTTTGTTATAATGCTAATTGAAAATTGACCTATACAGCGGTATTGTGAATAACTATTTTCAGAATAGGCATAAACTTTGTAAATACAGCTATTTATTTTTGCACTGTGTGGCTTTTTGCACTTGATTTGTTGTTAAATGTCACTGGAAGAAAGTGGAAAATATGTCACTGGCATTTTCAGAGACATGAATCAGAGCTTAATGCAAAATACTCCTATTAGATTTTTCTGTGCTATTTCTGACATATTTCCAGTATTTGAAATAAGCGGCCTTAATGTGTTCAGACACTAAGGACTCACAAATAAAGTTTGCTAGTGCTGTGGCATAGTTGTGCACAGGACAATAAGAGTTGTTGGCTCAGGTTTGAGTCTGACCTGGTTCATGTCCTGATCCCATTTTATCTTTCCTATCTGCATTCTGCTGTCCTATAAATAATGACAAAAATGCCCTAAAATAAAATAATGCATAAACAGAATGTATGAACTTTATTGCATCACAAAAAAATCTAAAACCAGGCGCAATCAACAAACTAAACATTTTAGAATTTCCTCAGAAAGAACTGATGTTAATGTGATGTTTTATGAAGGCTGGTTTGATCAGATCACATGTAGTTCACTTTGAACAAGGTATAATTCTTTTTTTGGTTATCATGTAAAGTCTATAGTGTGATATTGACAAAAAATAATATCTTGATATTTTCTGGGATTTTATCGATAACGATAAGAAGATGCTATTTTTACCGAGTCTGTTATTACAGGAAGGACTGTGGTGGACATCTGACGACTCCATATTCTGTGAGGAGGTTAGTTCACTCTGATAAAAATTTATCTTTTCCAATATATATATATTTTTACATTTTAAGGGCATTTTACCTTTTATAAAGACATTTTTTTGTCTTGAATACTGATATTTGAAATTATTTAAATAATAAAATATATCCTTAATGTGAAATTAAAACCACCAGTAGGTGGCAGTAAGTCCCTGTAAACAAGTGATTCGTCGCGATTGAACGGAATCATTTAAACTGTTGATTCATTCAGAAGCGAATCACTGTCATGTTGCTGAGAGATGCATATATATTAGTGCTGTCAAACGATTAATCGCATCCAAAAAAGGAAGTTTTCTTTACATAGTATATTTGTATGTACTGTGTATACTTATATATGTGTGTGTTTTAATATAAACATAATAAATAAACACAAACACATATATTATGTAAAGAAAACCTTCATTTTGGAATGTATTTAATCACGATTAATCGTTTGGTAATTTTTGGGGGGGGAAAACGGCACTGTTTGTGTGAAATTCATTAATTAGTCTATATAAATTTTCTGCCCCCATGTCTTGAATTTGTGACATTTATGCACTAGTCTAGACTAGTCCCGCCCTCTGTAGAGGTGTTTTGAATGTTATTTGCAAAATACTCAATAATGAAAAATTGCACATAGTTTAAACAGCAATTGCGATATAACGCACACCACTAAATTTCATACAATAATTTAATTAAAAAGTGAGTTTTCATTGCAAATAGCACTATGCTTGGATTGGTATTTTATGACAAAGTGTGTTCTAGTATTTAACAAAGCCTCTGTTTCTCACAAGCGCAACCCTAATTAATGTATATAAACGTTATGTCTAATTATGAATTTAATACAATGGCCATCTACGAAACCAGTCTGGAAATCCAATGCATAATGGAGTCCAATTTAAATGAAGAAAGCATACTTGTGCCAAGGGCTAATGCTGTTGGCCTTCCTGAGACTCTCAAGAACCTGGACCTTGATCATTACCCAGAATGACTTACCAGCCTTCATAAAAGATCTTCTGAACCAAAATCTCAGAGCTTTAATCAAACGCTGGCTTTGATGTTAGAGAGCAATATACTGTTTGCAGCACCTTATATCACATCTCTGAAAACTAAAAGATATGTTTCGTATTTATTAATAAAAGATGATTCTCTGGTAATAGTTGTCTTCTTTGTAAAAAACAAGCATAAAATGTGTGCCCGGAGGTCAGATATTTTCTAGTGAAATGAGTTTTGTGGCGTAAGTTAAGAATGAAACCAGCAGTCTTGTGTAACAGTGGATTTGTTGCTCACCCAAAAGCCAAAGAGCAGAGGAGCTGCTGTGTTTGAAGGTTTGATGCTTTTCATCAGTGTTGTTAAAACAATGTGTTCGGACAGACTTCTTAATCATCTTGGATTATAGTATGGAGATCTGAATTAGTCACCCATAATCAAAAAAAGCTTGTAGTTATTGTTAAGTTATTGATTCATTCAGGCTGCTATTTTGTCTTTTTTAGGTGTTAAAGTTACTGTAAAATATTTTAATATTAATCATCCATGTGGTTGTGGAGTTGCCCACACTTTAAGATGAGACTTAAAGTATATATAAATATATATATATAAAGAATGCTGTAAATGTTACAGTAACTTACTGGCGTAAATGTACTGTAATTTCATTTACACTTCATTTACTGTATCCTTGTTTACAGTATTATTACCGTATTTCAATTTACAGTATCAGTAGGGTAGAGTTTATTTTCACTTAACTGAAGCATTTTACCTGCAAATAACAATCCAGTATAGCCCTCTAAACCATTTTTTAACACCACGGCCCCCCAAAAATAACTCATGACCTTTAGTTCTGAAAATAGTATTTTTTATTGTTGAAAATTTTCTTTTTAAAAATACAAATTTTGACCTGTCTGATGCACTACCTAAAAAAAAGAGCATCACCACATTCGCCTTGGGACTTCATATCATGGCAAAACACACACACACACACACACAAACACACACACACACACATATATATATATATATAATAAATAACAACTCTCCTATAATAAATTGTTATTATGTTTAATTTTTAAACACTGTTTCTGTTCAAAAACCATGCATAAGAAAAACAACTTTTATTTTGTGTTTGAGGATGTCTGTGTCGATGACTGTCGCCCTCTTGTGGAAACATTTGAAGGTACTTTAGCACTGAAGAGCAGGTGAAGCTGCTGCAGGCTCGTTGGAGGTGAATCAGCTGGACAGGTGCTGGTGAGTAATTTACCATATATTACACAGAAAACAAAACAATTGTGCAAAAAGTAGGCTAGTTATGACAAAACTTATTATGAAGAAAACTATACACACTCTACAGGCCAATTAGGCATTTACCATATAACTGAACAACGGTTTATTGATTTACTTAATAATTAGGTTTGATGTGGAATGCAATAATATATTGAGTGGTGTAAACTAGTGTGTTTTAAATTAATGAGGCCATAGACAATCCTTCAGAGAAACTATGTTAGCTATGGTATCCTGTTAAAAACTGATTACTATGGTAAAAGAAAGTCTGTTTTGGGATTTGTAATGTGGACTTTTCAGACAGCATTTTTCAGACGCCTACTGTTTAATCCTTGCTCTCATAAAATTTGAAATTCTTTCATGTTTCTGCTTTTGATCATTCCACAATTGACAGAGAAGAGCAGAACTGATTATGAATATTTAAAGGAAGGTTGAGGCTGATGTGGTATTGATTGCCACATTGCCTCAGGATTGTGCGTCATGTGGGTTTAAAACACCTCTACCCTTAGAGGTTTCTGTCTTTTAGGTGGTGTTGCAATCGGGGGACGTTGCCTGATGTAATTTCGACTCTATTTGCGCTGGAGGTTTGTGTCGTGAGAGTCTGTGTGCCGTGCCTGGAGAAAGAAATCAAGTATTGTGGATCAAGTGAAAAAATTACTGAAAGACTAGAAAGTTGGAGAGGGTTTAAGAGAGAGACATATTTGAAAACTTTGTTTTTCGCTTTTATTTGTCATAATTACAAGCTGTCCAAAGTTTCACCCTCCCACGGTGTCTCCAGCATCCTCAGACTGCTCTGAAACACCCACTCCATCCGCAGTAATACAGTCATTAGTGTCAGAGTTTCAGCGTGAATCATCAGACCTGAAAAGCATACGCGTTACATTATTCTGACTGACAATCCGGCAGCGAAACAATCCACGAGTTACGATGCACTGTCACATTGTTCTGAAAGTGTAACCATAATTAAGCTTAGCATTAGTGCTGACTGTGAGACTGGAGCGATTCAATCATTACAGACATGTGCTGGGTTATAATCCACTGCTATTGTTCAATGTTTGCCTAAGAAAAGAGATTTTCCCGTACTTAGGTTTATATAAATACAGAGGTCCCAGTATGGAGATTGTTAGAGGGGTTCAGGGACAAACTCCCCAGAGAAAATGTAGATTTGTCAGACTTACATCTGTGCATTTTAAGTTTTAAAGGAGACATGTTGTTGGAGTTCTCCCTACAACATGGATCTCCTCCTGGACCTGGACTAAAGCATCCACCATCTCCTGGACAGTCTGTGGTGTAACGTGGAGTTGGTGGATGGAGCGAGACACATGAAATCTGTCAGAGGATTAATAACGATTTATCAAATCCAACACTAATTTTATTTAATGATTTATATGACATGCATGCTATATGCATTTTATATAGCCACAAATGTTTACATGAGCGAGTATTAGTCTCTGAAGTTCTCTGTCTTCAGTATCTTCAGTGTGTGTCCAGTATGGAGAGGGACATTAATGACTGTGTGTTAAGCCTCCAGTTGGCTAGTTTACAAATGACCTTTGCTGTTTTTTATGAGGCTTATGTTTATGAGGTTATGTAGCTGCAGGCGTTCACTGAAGAAGACCGCTTGTTGAGCCGAGCTGAACATGTGCCGTTCTGATGATGTCTCTAGACGTCAGAGATCACGACTCACAAGATCAGCAGTGATTTATTTATGGTTACCCACAGCTTAAGCTGGTTAAATTGAAGGACATTGTTTAAATTTGTGGATTTATTATAAAAGCAGTCCAGATCTCCTCAAACCATGCTAATAATAAGCCATATTTATCAAGACTTATGTAAGCCAACTAAATCCAAGAAAAGCACAGGTCCGCAGCACAAAGGGGAGTAAATTTAAACCAAAATGTAATGAGACGTACCACAGAAGAAAGGGAGTATTTAACTGCTCTTTAATTACTGGAAAATGTAGAACAGATGTGCTGCGACTGAAGCAATGAATCTTCAGCAAGTCTGAAGAGAGTGCCCTCTGCTGACTGATACAGATATTTAATTTGAATAAATAGGATTTTATATTTATTTTATATTTAATTATAAAATATACAATATTTAATTTGATTGTTTAATTTTAGTATTTTTTTTCTTTTGCTATTACTTTTTTATTTACTTTATATTTAATTTATATTTTTGTATATAATATAAAATATTAAATTTGATTGTTTAATTTTAGTATAACTTTTATCTTATTTAAGTTTTATTTGTTATTGAATTTTATTGTATTTATTATAAAATATAAAATATTTAATTGTTTAATTTTATGACTTTACTTTTTAAAATAATTTATTTATTTGATACATTTTTATATTTTATTATAAAATATTAAATTTGATTGTTTTAGGATTATATTTGTACTTTTTAAAATAATTATTTTTTTATGTTTAACTTAAATTTTATCATAAACAATTTTGTTTTATTTTAGTATTACTTTTTTATAATTATAATATTATATTTATTTTATTATAAAATATTTAATTTGATTTTTTAATCTTTTTTTTGTTTTTTTCTGGACTTGATCACCAGGTGTTTTCTGTAAGTAGACTGTGATCTTGTGTTAGATCACGAGTCGAGACCGAGACCAGGACTCTGCTGTAAGTAATGAGACCCCGAGGCAGATGAAGGCCAGGTTAATGTAGTTTCAGCTTCCGGTCGTGATCTCTGGGCTGTTGGTTAGGGCTCCAGCTCTTCCATATGATTATTTTAAAAGCTTCGCCAGGTTTTCAGTACCTGCAGGCAGAGGCGTTCACGAGAGGGAACCCAGGGGTCAGAGGTTGACAGGTTAGCTTCTGCTAGCAGATGTCGTAGCTGCACCATCTGGCAACAAAAACATCTTTCTTCCTTCACTGACAGCCATTCAGAAGGAGCTGTGTAGAGCACAGTTTCATTAGATGTGAAGTATTTCTGATTATTATGAAAAAAATATATTATAAATGTCTAAACCATTTTAATGCATCTTTGCTAAATAAAAAAAAAAATCTTCAAAAACTTTCAAAGCATATTTACATATATATAAATTTATAGCAAAAGTAAAAGAAATAAAAAGAACTAACTTCAAATATTTTTCTGAAAGTGTAATTGAAAAAACAAACCAAAATTGACCTTTTGTTTGTAAATTTTACAATAAAATGAAAATATGTCAGAGAAATTATTTTTTTTAATTTTGTATTTGTTTTCGTACTTTTTAAAAATTTAAAATATAATATATTATATATAATGAAAAATTTAAATATATTATATATATATAAAAAAAAATATAAAAATAAATAAAAAATGTAACCTAAAAGTACATCTTTATGAGTTATAAATAGTATGAGATATTAATGTAGGTTAGATTTCTTATGGTTTGTATTTCTGTGTTGTCTTGGCAACCCTATAAGCCAGTGCTAAATGTCACAGTACAAATTGGTCCTAGCTTTTGTTATCTTCCCAATAATTGCTTGGATGCCACTATTAAAGAACTGTGATGCTGTGATAATTGACTAGGATGAATAACAGGACGGTCCTTTTCAATTAAAGACCAGAGCCGATGCTGGACGTGATGATAGTGTGCTGCTGTCGAACGGCAAGGACTTCTGTTAACAAGACTGCTCTGGAGGCCAGTATCTGTCTCGACACAGGTTACACACACACTCTCTCTTCAGTGAACTGTCATGTGTGACCGCTGATAGAGCACAAGGTGTTAGTCCCTCAGCCAGTTTGTCTTCCTGTAGGGCTTCAGCAAAATAAAAGCAACCACTGCAGCTCTTCTCGCTATTCCTTCTGAATACTGATTCCTCCTCAAGAGTGGTAGTGTGTGTGTCTATATATATATATATATATATATAGAGAGAGAGAGAGAGAGAGAGAGTTTATTTGCCGAAAGATAAGCATTTTTATTTAATCTAGTCAAAAAAACCTGCTTGCAGTTTGATGGAGGTTATTGATTAAAGAAACCTGCTTTTTATGTTTTTAAATAATACGGTAAAAACAATAATATAATTTGAGATAATTTTGCGATTTAAAATAACTGTTTTCTGTGTCAATATATTTTAAAATGGAATTTATTTCTGTGATGCAATGCTGAATTTATTATAAAATGTTGAATACAGTTCCTTTTTTTAAAGTTTTAAACCGTGATACTTGTTTCCAGGTTTCTTTAAATAAAACATTGCAAAAGCATATATTTTATTTATTTATTTTTTTTTGTATAAAAGTGTTTACTCTGACTTCTGTTATGGTATGCATTATTGCTTATTTTATAATAATTAAAAATACATTTTTTTTAAACGAATAGTTTTAAATGTTGCAGTGTTTGCTTTTTGTTCCAGATTGATTTATTTTAATCTAGTAAATAATTAAAGCTAGGCTTATTTTCAGTCTAATGAAAGTAAATAGTAATAATATTTTCAGTGAAGATATTTTAGTAAAAAGCTGTTGTCACATGACATAAAAAATAAATTCTGATAAAGTGCATGAGTTATATTTAGTACTTTCATCATATCCTTTTTTTGTATGTAATCAAAATGCCAAAAATGAGTCTTGTGGGTTGTGATGTCAAAATATTAATTTCTGGGTGGAAAATTGCTTTAAGGAACTCAATTTACTCGAATACAAACAAAACCAAACTCATTTTGAGGCCTGTCAAGCAATCTTACCCTTACAACCCGACCCTTAGTCTCCTCATGCGAAAAGTTTTATGGGCAAAAGAAGTTAAACTGGAGGAAAAGCAATTACCTTCAACAAAGCCATTGTTTGACACAAACGTTTTATGTAGGCGACCTTCTCAGCAGATCATGTTCTCAACACTAGGGGGAGCTGTGGATGAAGCCATTCCTTCCTATACACTCACTTTGTATATTCACTTATAAAGTCTTAATTATGTTACTACACATTTTTAGCAATTAAAAATAATAAATGAACATGCATGTGTTTTTGCAGCCTGATATATCCTCGTAGCTAAAGAGTTTCTGGGCAAACCCAGGCTAATGTATACCCGCATGCATGTGGCCGCACATAAATCTTTGTTTCTATCTGCGCATATCCATATTCATAGAGCTACATGCTGAGTGAGCGTGTATGTCTTTGAGAGAGACACTTGTTGTATGGATGGTATGAATCATGCTGAGTGTTTGGGATTAGCACTTCAAAAGGATTATTAATTTATCAAAGGGAAGATGGTACTGCAGCAACGGATCAGAGCCAGCGAGAATAATCGACTTCACACACAAAGCAATGTATATCTCTACGTCTCACATCCGTACACTCACACACATATTCATACTAGAAAAATGAGACCAACACAACAACAAAATCTGGATAAAAAATAAATATACTTGCTCAGTATACTACAAATACACTTTCATATTTATGTACTTAACAAAATACCAATCAGTTGTACTTGTAGTATACTAAACGTCTGCTAAACTAGAACAACTACTTGTGTACTTTAATTGGACTTCTGCACAATTAAAGACATACTTGGTATATTTGATTGTGCTGAAGTTACTATTGCACACTACATACTCCCTAGTAAGTATTCTGAAGCAGTATTACATCAGGCCATGTTAGGCAGGTGGAAGCGTTTGTTTCTAAGCAGCTTCATTTTTTATTTATTAGCCTGTGCAGCCGAACAAATGCAACTGCTTTACACATACTCAGACACACCTGGGTTGTAGAACAGCACGCACTTTGATTTGTTTTGCACACAAACAATGTGAGAGCAAGAAAAAACCACAGCCAGACATGCATGTTGTCTTCTGATGCACACACACACATACGCGCATCTCGGGGGACGGTGTTGCGTTCGGGCATTACAAAATGCTCACACAGAGTCTGTTCCACACCTTCACAGATTCAAACTGCCATCTGGACCCATCTGGAGGATTTGGCCACCAGGAACACACACGTACACACCGTATCGCTCAAACACACATCCTACATGTGCGTGCATGCATGCATGCAAAAACAGCTCAAGTGCACAGCTCGGTTACTGATATAAAGAGTGCTGCTGCTCGAGGGTTATGCCACATACGTGAAAGCCTGTGACAATTCCTCTAATGCACATGTGAACACACACATGTTGGAAAGCTGCCCAGATGACGAGCAGAACGTCAGTCTTCCAATATGTTCCCAAACGTGGCAGTCGGCCAGCAGACAGACACGTGCAGCCACAGACATGGGGCAAGTTAATAAGAGGGAAAGCTGGAAAGAAGAGGTTATTGATTGAAGGTGTGATTCCTAATAAAACATCTGCTCGTACAGTAGAATACTAAACATTAATGCAACCGTGTGTGTGTGGTTGTTTACACAGCTATTCTGTACTTTAGAAACAAAATTGTCCTGGGAAGATAAAAGTTCACCCATGTCAGTTTGCTGAAAATGTTGTAGGGAAGTTTGCTTCTTCATGGGAACAGATTTGGAGAAACTTTGCATTGCAGCACCTGCTCACCAGTGGGTGATCTGCAGCGAATGGGTGCCGTCAGTATGAGAGTCCAAACAGCTGATATAATCCACACGACTC
>JAUCMT010000028.1:17218227-17228959 GCA_032357475.1 Enteromius thamalakanensis
GACTGAATGCAATCGGGTCAGAATATTCTGAATGGCGTGTTTACATTAATCATTTTTATTCCGATCAGGTTTTTAATGCGATTACATATGCCCATGTAAACGTGGCTAATGATAAAAGGAATCTAATTTGTTCCACAGAAAAAAAAAGTAAATTAATAAATTTTTATTTAACAAGGATGTATTAAATTGATCAAAAGTGACAGTAAAAATATAATAATGTTACCAAAGATTTATATTTAAAGTAAATGCTGTTAACTTTAAAATGATTTTAAAATGAAGGCATATTAGGCAGCACAGCTGGTTTCAATATTGATCATTATTGTGTATCTTGAGCAGCAAATTTTTTTTATTATGATTTCTAAAGGACCATGTGACACTGAAGACTGGAGTGATGCATTAAAGAAATAAATTACATGTAAAAATATTTTTGCATTCAAAATCGCAATTTTAAATAATAGTATTTAGTAATAATATTTCACAATATTGAGGCTTTTACTGTATTTTTCATCAAATAAATGCAGCCTTTGTGAACATGAGGCTTATTTCCAAAAATAAAACGAATAACCCCAAGCTTTTGAATTAGATGCTTTGTATTGCTCGCATGGTAGGGAAATGCTTTTCAATGCAGTTTATGTTGACTGTGTCACCGCTGAATTGTGGATAGAGCTGATATACTGTAGCAGCACTGGAGCTGCTGAGACAAGACTGAATTTGCAGTCATTCCGCAAGAGAGGTCAAAACAGGCACATTTCATTTTTACTATAGATTTGACCGATATAAAAGCAATCGAACACCTTCTAAAGACCTTTCAGAATGGGTCAGAGGAGGAATAAAATGATGAATCTCATGTCAGAAGAAGGTCACGTTGACTTTACAATCGAGCCAGAAAGACAGAAAGTTGAAATGTTCATGATATGTAGTGTTTCACCGCATGACCCTGGAAGCATCGACTTTGTCTCGAATGTTTCTCTTGAAAATAAAGGTTTTTCATTGGCACCTGTGGATCCAGGAAGAACCTTTTAAAGGTATAGTTTACCCAAAAATGAACATTTCTGTCATGATTTACTCAAGCTGTTCCAAATCACACACTAAGAAAGTTTGTAACCAGTCTGATTTGGTTTTATTTTTTTTTTCATACTATGGCAATCAATGGTGACCAAAACAGCCTCAAAATATCTTCCTTTTTGTTCAGCAAAGACATTCGTACAGGTTTAGGGCGAGTACATGATGACAGAATTTTAATTTTTAAGTGAACTATTCCTTAAACAGAAGGTTCTTTATTAAAATGTTCCCTAACACTTTCTATCAAGCCTGTATTTCTAAAACATTATAATGGTATTCTTAACAAATGCATAATGCATTATAAATAACTTTATAACATGTTGTATCATCTCATGAATATTCATAATAACTGTGTCACAATATTTTACTTATGTGTGGTTTTAGCTTTTAAGAGTATGATCATTTATAGCGCACAATGAACATTCACTTAGGTCACAACGGATTACATTTCTCAGTTATAATGCATCTTAATGCAATATAATGCAATCTTGCCTTTTTAATTATGTTTCTACTTAAAGCAGACAAATAACCTTTATAAGTAATAATAATAATACTATTTAAGATTCGATATCAGATCAGATGAATGTGTTATACGACATTTGCTTTTAACCTTTTTTATATAATATAAGTTTGATTATTTTGATGGTACCCTTTATATAGTTGTTAAGTAACTCATGTCAACTAGCCTTCATTAGAGTATTAGTAGTGTTTCTGCTAAATATGTACTGTATATGCTATGCTAATACTTAATCTGGATGTTTCTTCAACATACATACTGAGTATAGGATACTTGGCAAGTGTGGGAACATTCTACCTACCCTACCAGTCTGCTAATACTAATATCATATACGATATATGATAAATATTGCATTTTTGTTGTTGTCGATAGCTAGTTCACATTAGCCTCAATATTAGTCTCACAGGAAATATTCAAAGCACTCCTTGTGCACACCTAAGCACTCAAAAGATGTTGTATGGTGCTGTGCAGAACTTAATACCAAGATATGATATAGTTTGTTATAAATCAAATAGATTTAATATAGTGTTCATTGTGTGTTGCATGCTGTGTAAGCCCTCTATTGGGACATTTATTTTTAAGAGTGTAGGAAGAATAAAAAGACCCAAATGTCTTTGGTTTTAGCATATATCTGAAGACCGTTTGAGCCAAGAATAATGGGGCCATTTCTCAGAACAGAATGTGAAAATCAAAAGCAAAACGTCCATTTCCTTTCCATTTGATCTCATTGTCAACTGTAGGAGAAGTGGCAATCTCACAAGCGATTTGTCTTTCCCTTGGACTCGTAGTAAATTATAATTTCTCATTTTCACCTCATTATCATCACTGTTATCCCACACTCTGTGCAAGTCTCCTATTGATTTATTGGTTTCCTACATAAGCTTCAAGTCGTCCCTCATACGCTAATATAATAATCCTAATGCATATGCTGCCTTTGGGTCACGTCGCAATAATTATATTTACTGGATGAGTGCACATGAACGCCACCGCAGTGTCGTATTTACCCAGATTTTCTTTAAGCTCCGACTCGCAGTGAAGGCCGTGTCGATTTGAAGAATCGCGGTGGAAGCAAATTGGTATTGATCATAATTAAGTTGACTGTACGATTCAGCATGCATCTTGTATAGGCCACCGTTAATGCAGAACAGCAATAAATCTTATCCCAAAATCCTCTCAGCCGCTCTCAAAAATGATAAAATACTCCAATAAACTTCAATTACACACCTTGAGCGCATCCTTTGCCGTTTTATTTTATTAGTGCTCGAAAACTTCCTGTGTTTGTCGCCAAGTACTGATAAAGAGATACGAAATTGCCCAATCCGTCAATTTTATTGCGCCCCCAAAATCACTTGAACACGCATCAGATGATAATTATGACATCCGCACTTGTAAGTAGGAGCGTCCCAGGCGGATTTGAAAAGCAGCATTGGGCCATTTGCCGGGACTGATAGAGAGATGCCGTACTCGAAGTGAAGTTATTCCCACATATAAACACTAAAGTGCACTACATCAGCCTCATTAATTTAGAGACTCCAAGATGCGCAATTAGATATGGAAAAGCATTTAAATATGCTTAAGAACTGCTTGGCTTTGTGAAAGGAATGTATAACTGGAGTGTGTGTGGCCACAGGTTTTCATGTCCGTAATCAGTCTTTGAGTGCACAAAACTGTGTGATATTGATTATACATGGTGAGAGCATTTTCAATTAGCGTGCTCAGAAAGAGGCTAATCAAATTTAACCATGCGCTAATCACCCAGACTCGAGCGAGTCAGCAAATGAAATGCTGAAGACTCGTACCTGATTATGCTTTCTGCTTGCTACAGCCCTCACTCTCTCTCAGTCTCTCCATTTTATGTCATTTAAATGAGCATGATAAACATGTTTCCTGAGAGAAATGACAGAGCAGTGTTGATATTGGAGGGGAAGCTAATTTTCTTTGATGAAAAATGTAGGAGTACAAACAACTCTGCATTCAATATTAACCGCATATTTTTCACAAGTCTTGTGATGTTTTCTCACCTTAAAATTCAGACTCTGCATATGTTAGATTTGACTCTTTGAAAGCCCTGGACAGATTTGGATTAGTATGTGAAAGGGGTCATATGATGCAATTTCAAGTTTTCCTTTCTCTTTGGAGTGTTACACCCTGTTCGTGCATTACTCGTCCACACTGCCCTAAAATTACTTAAACACCCCACTTTTCTACGTCACAGAGTGGGTTTATTCTCAAACTCCACCCAAATGTACGAGAAAGAAGGCGGAGCTATTATTCTGGTTGTAGTGTTGCTGCGGGTGCCATGTTCTGGAGACGCTGTGTTTCATTGTGAGAGAGAAACTACTTTGTTTGTGATCTTTTTTTGTTTTCTTGCATATGACTCGTGACTTAATTTAGTCTGGTTATTCATATAAAATAGTTGAAGATGATGAAGAGAGGTTTCTATAATAATAGTGCTTTAAAAGTTTCTGTTTAGTACATTTATTAAGTACATCGTGAGGAACAATTATTCTTACAGGAATGCCTAATGAAAGAATCTTTCATGGAATCTTTAAGGACGTGCAGCAGCGCGATTAATTGTAAAAGGAAATTGATACTTAATCTCTTGCTTGTTAGATTTTATTCTGAGAAACAGACTCTTGTAAGTCTCCCAGAGGTTCAGGAGAGATCTCAAGGATGGAAAATTGTTTCTTCTCGTATGGTGTGTGAGAAATTACAAGACGAGCAGAGTGCCTTACGAGCACTTCCCAACCTCACGATCATTTTTAAACATGTCAAAAAACTTCGGGAGCTGTCGGATTGGAAGCTGTTGAACGAGCCGATTTGTTCAGCCAATTGGAAATGACCAATCAGAAGCTAAAAAAGAAAACCAATAATGAAAATGGCAGCGCCACGGGGAATTTGGACTGTCAGAAAGATGACAAACTCGCTGAACTCTGGCAAGAACAGCGAGCGGTGAATGATATATTGAGCAGCATTTAAAATAATATAATGAATAGTAATAATACATAAAAAAGGAACTGTCAATATTGATTTCATTCTCTGCTCTTCAGCCAAACTCTTTGCCATACCCTTCGTTTTCTTTTTTTTTTTGCAACCCATTTCTGCCACAAAGAAAAGGATCTCTTCCTCAGAGTCCATGTTTTTGGAGTGGAAATGATTGCCTCGGAAATCAGCAGGTTTTAAAATCATGCTGTGTACCACTCGTGACTTCAGACTGTCCGAATTCACACCGTGTGCGGTCTCCTTTATGTGCCGTGTTTCAGAAAGCCAAGCTTTAGTCTCATCAGACCATCAAACTTTTCTTTAAGATTGTCATTGGTTTCTTGGAGGCCTCCCTCCCTCTCCTCGTTTTTCAGGTCGGCCTGCTCTAGATAGATTTATAGCTGTGCCATACTTAATTATTGATTTGACTGTCCTCCACGGGATATTCAATGACTTGGATATCTTCCTGTTACCATCATCATCCCCCGTCTTGTGCTTTTCAATTACATTTGATGTGCCAGGAGTTTTCTTTTTTCTTTATAACACTAGATCTGCCACAATACTGACTCAGCAAAAGTTAGACCTACAAATAGCACTGTATTTATGCAACAATTGACTGAAACCGTGTAAATATATAGTTTAATAATTTATAATAATAGTGTAATACTATGTACTGTAATATATATTACAATAAACAAAAATAAAATAAAATAGTGTGTGTAGATTTTGTTTTAGAAATTTGAAAAGTAATGTTAAATATAACAACAATAATCTAAAAATATCTAATAAAAATAATATACTGTATATAAAACTTATAAGACATTCATATTTTTTAACTGATATATCAGAAGATTGTATCAGAATGTGGAACACACATTTTTTATCCTTAGTCTTACATAACCTTTTGACTTGATTTTATCGCTGCAAACTTAGTAGAACAGCCTAATTAGCCTTTTTTTAAAAAGGCTAAGGTGTCATGTTAGATTGCGTAAATGAAGTGCTAAGTAAGTCGTGAGCTACAGAGGCTTGACCACTGACCTCTGCATTTAATCTGGTGCTGGTTGTACGTCACACGAGTGAAGAAATACGATTGGACATGTTAAAGCAGCTTTCACAGCTGAAATTGACTAAGCACCATGGACAGCGACACAACAGAGCCTCACTACAGCACACAATGAGCTGAGCTTTCCACAGTAGATCACTGATTTGAGAAGAAGAATCTACTTGACTCTACTTTATTGTTACAATTGCAATAAAATGTTACTTCTATAAAGACAAAGTAGACACTCAATAATATTTTTTTTCTTTATCTACTACTCTTTTTGTTCCAAACTACTCTGCAATTCTGGCTTTATATCTTGCAATTCCGGCTTTATATCTTGCATTTCGGGCTTTATATCTTGCAATTCTGGCTTTATATCTTGCAATTCCGGCTTTATATCTTGCAATTCCGGATATATCTTGCAATTCCGGATTTATATCTTGCAATTCCGGCTTTATATCTTGCAATTTGGGCTTTATATCTTGCAATTTGGGCTTTTTATCTTGCAATTCCGGATTTATATCTTGCAATTCTGGATTTATATTTTGCAATTCCGGATTTATATCTTGCAATTCTCGATTTATATCTTGCAATTCCGGATTTATATCTTGCAATTCTGGCTTTATATCTTGCAATTCTGGCTTTATATCTTGCAATTCCTACTTTGTTTCGTAATTTTGACTTTATTCTTTATTCAATTTATAAATTTAGGCTTTTCATTTAGATGACAACAACTTGTGAATATGGAGACATCATGTACATATGTGTTACAATTATATTAAAAGAAGAACATTAATAAATAAACAATGATTAATATATATATATATATAAGATGAAGTACAAAGCAGGTAAAAAAATAAGAAAAAAATTAAAATAGCCACAAATAAGCCAATTATGTTGAGTCATAGAAATTACTTTATCAGTTTTCTATTATTATTTTTTATTAATGTTCTATTCTTCTTTCTCGCAATTTGGAGTAAAGATGTTTTTAATTCATCAAAGTCATTTGCAAGGTGAATCTGATGAATGAATCTTAACGTCACAACACTGCAACTTTAGAATATTTAGTCACATGACATGTACGTCTCTGCTGATTGGCTCAGTGGTACATTTCAAATCACATGCTTCCTCTGGCAGCCAGACACCTGCTGTTGAGATGAATGGGAATGATAACGGATGTCTCTGTCCGGGTATTATAGACTCCATGGGTGTGCCTATGTGTCAGATTATCATTTATCTTTTTAACAAAGATGTGAATGCACTTTTGGCTCCGTGGAGCCTTGTGATGAATGCAAGGAGATCAATCCTTATTTAGTACACAGACGGTTAAAGCATTCTGCTGTCTCCTCTATTGCTTGATGAATGGCTTCTTTTATACGATGAGTGTCGGTGATGAAAAGACTCGCAGTGAAGTTTTGCATAAGTGCTCAGTTCTGTATCAATGCTTTAGTGCATCATGCCGTCACTCTTGCGCTCTCTCTTAAGCGTACAGCCACCCGCATACAGGTAAGAGTGTGATTAATGCCCCTTTTGCATTACGGGCCCATTGAAGGACCTCCGCTCCAATAAATCAATCACCGATTCATGCCACTCTTGCTCTCTGTTCTGCTGTTTAACTCTCTGATCACACAGTCGCCGGCTGAACTCTGGAAATGAGAACAGATTTACAACCCGGCACGCAAGCCACTATCACAGAGATTATACAGAAAAGAGAGCTGGGAGGGAATGAGATAGCGGGGAAAAATTGAGGAGGGAAGTAATGAGGTGGAGGAATCGATAGTGGGAGAAACAGGAAGTGGACCTGCAGAGCAACAGGAAGTATGAAGAACAGATGTGAGGAGAAACGGTCTGTGTTTATCTGATAACGTGAGCTGGTTGTTATCACGACATAAACGGGCAGGGCGATTAGGGACCAAAATGAGTTTATTTTCTGGAAATATGTCATTCTGCTTATTAGATGGATATTTTGACATTTGACAAACAATTAGAGTTTTAATTTGAGAAGTGAGAAAGCATGGAAGAAATAATTAAAAAAACCTGGCCAGATAGTTTAAATTAGATTTAGAAGTTGTATGGCCACCAGCCCAGAGTCTCGTCACAAGACCACCAATACAGAGCCACAGCCACAGTCCAAGATGGCCGCCAACACAGAGCCACAATGCTCTTGGAATGCCTTGGTGTCTTCAAACACAACATGCGTGAAGGATGCTTGGGAACACTGGAGTGGCATCTTGGCCAGATTTGAATTAGATTTAAAAGTTTTTAAATGAGAAGGTTTAATAGTTGTATCAGTTAACTTTGGTGGGTATAGTATAGTTCTTAGTTTTCAGAAAACCAATTTAATCAATCAATCAATTATAAGTTCAAGTCAGTTAAAGCCAATTATGGGCTAAAATATAAGTAAAAATAAGTACATAAATAAAAGTGTCCATACCAATTACTCCTAAAATCATTTAAAACCATTACCGAGAGAGAGAGAGATCCATTTGCAGCTTTTAATAAGAACGGGTCATGAGGAGCAGAGACAATATCAGAGATAATCAGAGGCAGAGTCGGGGTCACTGCAGAGTTCGGGTTAGGCAGAGAACAATCACAGAGAGGGTAAACAGTCCAAGGTCAAGAAAACAGAGAATCAATCAGAATAAACGCTCAGAAATGTTAGCAGTAGCAAAACAAGACTTCAAAAAGTGTCCTCCTGAAATACAGGAGGTAATGAGACAGTGAGAGTGAACAGGTGTGTGCCATCAGTCCTGGGTAAGAGGCATGCTGGGAGTTGGAGTCTGAATTACCGGTTAGTACTCCGGTGAAGTCTCCCTCTGGTGACCCTGTGGAGCAGCCTCAGGTGTAACACGATTAAAACTATACACGATATACGTTTTATTTTACCAGAATATGTGGCTACGATTATAGCCTAATGCTGCAGATGCAAAAAATCCTATTCTAACCCGCGAAACCAAAGACATAAAAAAATGAGTTAAAAGGCATTAAGATTAACTCGCTGTAAATTTACAAAGACATCAATGGATTTAGTTCAGAGCACTGACTTTGTGACTGGTCAGACATTACAACTTTTTGGTTGCATGACAGATCATTTCCTTCCCAAATGCTTGTGTTTTTTCCTCTACGTCTTAGCTTTGCACCATCTCCTTTGAAATAAATGGATTCCTAGTGTTATCTGATAAACTGGTGTGTAGACATCCGTAGCTTTAGTGTGTGTGTGCGTGTTCCAAACCCGCTTTCATCTTATTATTCTTCCTCAATGCCTGAGAGGCCCACTGGTGTCAGAAAACCACGACAATACATCAGCCTCATCGCTTTAAAGAGAAACAGAGGAAAAGATACCTGTCTTCTCTCAGCCTTTGCTTCCTGTCCTCTAAAAGTTGCTTAGTTAATTATGTCCACATTTATAATTGATGGGCGTGAACAACCTGTCCCTCTCACACACATCCACATGGGATATTAAAGCATGTCTCAAAGCAGCATGTGTATTATTGTAATGGTTTCGTTAAGCTTCTTGGAGTGTTTTGCCTAGTAGATTGTCAGTGTGCACTGCTTCATTATTTAACATCTACTGTAAACCTAATGATAGTAACACGCCCAAAGACCACAGCGGGTAAATTAAAGCTCAAGGACTGTGTGCATTTAAGTGTGCAAAGCACATATGCTAAGTGCCAGGGTTTTGTTTTGCACATTGTCTAACAGTAATCAAGAGTGAGTAACAGTACAGGTGTTGAGGTGTGGGTCTTTACTGAGCGAATGCAGCGAAAACCTCCCAAACATGACACATGCTTTATATTAAAGGGTTACTCCACCCCAAAATAAAAATGGTGTCATAAATCACTTACCTCCATGTTGTTCCAAACCTGCAACAGCTTTGTTTGTCTTCAGAGCACATTTTCATTATATACATATTTAACATAAAACCTTGAGTCTGTCCCATTGACTGCCAAGTAAAGAACACTGTCAGTGTCTAGAAAAGAAAAAAGGTCTAATCTATATTTTTACCGCTTTAAAAGTGGCAGAACATTTTCAATGATATAGAATCAACTCTTACTTTAGAGAGTTGCTGTAGTAACTTTATATGCATTTTCATTCACACTGTTACACACTGCTTGATAATTTCCAAAACTCCATAATAGTGGCACTCTAATTAGGAGACGAAACATGGATAGTTGTCGTTTATCCAATGTTGCAGCTATCCAAAAAGGATGACAACTGTAAATATAAAGTCACTCAAAATAAATAAATAAAAATAGAATCATTCTAGTTCTATGAGAATTGTGAAATTGGACGTTATTATTATTATTATCAAAACTCCAAGGAAAATGTGCTGACATACTGTGTATGTAAGGTTGGAAACATCTCAGGATTGTTTTATAATATTTTGCACCTTTAAAATAGATGGTTACTAAAGGAGTCTGGGAGAAGAAATTATTATTTTCTTTATTTCTCTGTTATTAAAATCTGAATAGCATTTGACAACTTTCCAAGGATCAATATAACGTCTAGGTCAACTATTGTAACTATTGTAAGACGTATGTTGCATCGACAGACTGGGTCATATACTTGGGAGCCCTGATTCGCTCTAAGATTGAGAAAACGCCAATCAGAATACAATAGGTAACCTAGACGTTCCCTTGTCTGTCATTCACTACGACGTATGTTGTATCGACAGACTAGGTCAGCGCCATCAACGAAGAGCCCCGTTGCGTCCTGATAGCGCCGCCATAGACGGTGCTAAGCAAGTCACAACCTTCCCTCCCCCCTGCGCAGGCACTCAACCACGGCACCCGTGGGGCCAGTGGGAGGCCACAGCGCAGGAGTTTTGCCAAAAACTGTGCGTTCCCGACTCAGGGAGGGATTTCGACCTCCCGAGGATTGCTCAGATCCTCTTTTTTGCTGTTACAGTTTGACAGCTCGAGGGGCGCACTTGGAGGAGCACACGGAGATCCGCCGTATGGGATGTCCCGTGGGCACATCACATACGCAGATGCCTAAGGGTCTAGTTCCACCCGCAGGGGAAAGCGTAGGCGCACTTAGGCGGGCCAAGGAAAACACGAGTCTACCGCGAACGGGAGAACTGATTCGTGGATTGGTCATCGCATGAGATTACCCGCAGGGAATCGTGC
>JAUCMT010000028.1:17304370-17328710 GCA_032357475.1 Enteromius thamalakanensis
AGTTTAAATCAAGACCAAAACATTTGGTAATCATATATTGAATGTATTCAGAAATGTATCACCACTGTCAGTCAATTATTAATTCATAATGTACTGTTCTCATTTTTATTTACTTGCATTCGATCAACTCTATTTCTTACATTGCTTGATATTTGTAAATCAACATAAATAAAGTTCAAATGTCTGTCTTTAAATGCAATGACAAATAAATGTTCAGCAATAAACAGAATTCATTGGAATTCTTCCTGAATTGAATTCCACTTCCTGTAATTCCAATTCCATTTCCATTCCAGGAAGTGAATTGGAATTTACCATTAATTCTCAATTCAATTCATGAATGGCCCCAACCCTGGTGGAAACAGTTTTAAACTCTATTTAATCAGCTGTTTGGGATCTCATTCACTCCATAGGATCCACTGGGGAGCAAGTAATGCAATACAAATTTTTTTGGGGTAAACTATTGCTTTAAAAAAAGTTAAAATGATTAAAAGTAGCAGAAAGCATGTTGCCATGACTTACTGTTTATCCAATTTTTTCATAATTCAGCATGCACAACCATAACTTTGAAGTATAGCGCAAAATAAAAATACATGTCAACGTCCTCACCCTCGTGCCATTTCAAACCTGTTTCTGAACAACAGCCCATCCAATGAAAATCAATGGGGCGCAAAACAACATTAGACCCCTCTGCCTTTTAAAATGTCACTGCTAGTGTTAACTTTTCAAGTTCACGGAGAAATAACAAAAGTGCATTCTCAACTTTGAAGTGAGTTGTTATTGCGTCATGTATCATTTTTCATATCTGTTAGCCATGCACGCATGTTCAATACGCTTTCAACATGTCCCAAGATTTCGCATCTGTGTTTGCGTACTTGCTCAGAGTACGTTTCTGGCCTCCGAACAAACGAAACTCTGAACTGCAAGTGTTTGAGAGAGTGCATATGGTCTTATTTTTAGATAAGATGCGTCTCATACATGCGACATGGCAGGTGTTGCTGATCATTGTGAGGAGAAGAAAAGGAAACTCAAAGTAAATAAAATCTAATTAGTGGCAAAAACTCCTTTAGCAGTGGAATGAGCTGAGGGATCATGGGAAAAGCGGCGAGAGGGAAAGAGAGATGCAGCGCAAATGATCAAAAGAGAGAAAGAGCGGAGTACATTCCTGTAATAAAGCGAGCTGATGCTGAGCCGTGACTGAATATTAAAGGAAAATGTAACCCCCTTCCCCCAAACCCACCGTCACCTTCCCTGAGAGTGTTTCTGACTTCAACCGATAATCATAATGACGGAGAGGTCATCGTCTGTGTCACCTCGAGGAGGAGGAGGACACTCTCATTAGACCGTTCTGCAAAACGGCCACTTCACACGATCCTCTCCTGAGAATCTCGCCGTTTAGAGACTGAATGAAATCCGTGGAATTAAATCAGATATCAGAACGAGAAGCGCCGGTTTTGATATATCGTGTGTGGGGGGTGCTCGCATCGTCGGTTTGGCCGAGATTTCAAAGAGGTGCTTTTAGCGAAAACGTCTTGATTGTTTTTGTTCATCAGGTTTCTCAGCACAGATTTTCTTAGAAGTCTTAGAAGTGGAGGAGGTGAGTCCTGTAAGTGTTTGAGGCCTGAGGTGCGCTGACAGATACATGCTGCAGGGAGGCTCGACATCAAGGTATTACAAACGACTGAACGGAACGGCAGCCAATGAAAACGCAGCCTGTCAGAGGCAATGGGTAGAAAAGTTTCTGACGGCTGCTGGTTGGCTGAGAATTTGACTAAATGGAGTTTCTTCAAGCTTAATGCAATATAGATGTTGTTCTGGGGTTGCACTGACGGCTGAACTAGTTCTGCGACTTTAACTGTGTGACTGTGGAAACACGTTATTGTGACTTTTTATCTCACAAGAGTAGCGTGAATTTGGGGATATAAACTTGCATTCTGAGAACATACCAATATTTTTTTTAAGTTTAAAATTGGACTTCATAACTCGTAATTAAAAAAAATGACAGAGTAGTGACTTTGTCACACAAATGTGAGTTATAAAGTCAGAATTGTGACTTTATATTAATGTATGAAATTGTGTCTTTACAACACTAAAAGTTTATATCTCGCAATTCTGAGAAAAAAGCCATTAAGAGTAAAAACTGTAACAAAATCAGAAATCACAAATGCAGTAATATTGTGAATTATTACAATCTAAAACTTTTTACTATTCGAATATATTTCAAATTGCAATTTTTTTTTAACGTGGGCAAAGCAGGGATTTGAGTCTTCAGTGTCACACAATCCTTCAGAAATCAATGCAATAGCTGATTTGCTGCCCAAGAAACATTTATTCCTATTATTATCAGTATTGAAAAGAGTTGTGCTGCTATATAGTTATTGTGGAAAATATTAAGCTTTTTTTCTAGGATTTGTTGACAAATAAAACAAATTATTTGGAAGGCTTAAGCATAGAATAAATGTAAATTCAAGCTGTTTTAGCTTTAAAAATACCTGCACTGACTGATCTTAGAACATGTCAGTGTCTTTGTTTTGTCTTAAGATGCACACCAGTAATGTTATTTTCTAAGCCATGTTTATAAAAATTACTTAAATGTCCTAATTTAAATGTCCTAAAAAAAAAACTACTAAATGTCCTAAAGTTTAGGCTAAGCCCTGTTTATGAAACTGGGTATTAAATATTACAGTAATAAGTATTAAATTCTAAAATAAATAAAAAAACATACCCCACATTTGTCAACAGTAGTGTATATACATTTTATAGATAATATATATGTAACTAGTGTATATTTTACATAAATATAAACATATAAAGCATATAAAATGGATAAAATATAATACTGAAATTTAAGTTAAGCTCACATGAGCTAAATTTCTCGCCAAATTCACACTGCAACACCTCAAATGTCACCCATAGGCGGATGCAACATGACATTTTTGCACCATAATTGACAAAGTAGGCCGCATGAATCTGGCGAGCGAAATACGCTCCTCACAAACATCATCATTCTCTCCACTCACACACTCTCCGTCTATGCAACTTTGGATTTGCCGGAAACAGAGAAGAAGCCTCATGCTGCCTTGTCTTTGTAAGTCATTTTCTTTATGTAAACAATGACCTAATGACCGGTCGACTGACTAAATGAGCAGCAAGCAAGCCCAACTCTTGACGTATTTGTGTAGATACAGGCTTAAACACGCAACAGATTGTAGCAATAAAAAAAATGAAATGCTGATTAAATGATCTAATGCACAGATTCAGTTGTGATTACGTTATTCTGTTAATTTACAGCACCTGCATAAGCGGTTGGCTTGGCGTCTGGGGGAATCGCTCAAAGTCATCTGCATAATTCGCTTGTGAGGCAGCTTAAAGCAGCAAGCCATTTGATAATGAGTTGACAAGCCAGTTTTAAACTTGTCAACAAAATTTAGAGTGATTATAATTTTTTTTGGGAAGTTGTTTACCCAGCTGGATGAAGGCCATGTTTAGCTGGCTGATATAGCTGGAAATTAAGATCTTTGTGAAGCTGCAAATCAGCTGTACTCCTAGACATGTGTTAGACCCTGCTGCTGTGTGTGGTGCCACATGCAAGAAATACTGTTTTAATGCAATAAAGAATTAAACTTTTAAAGAAAACATGCCAAGGACTTTTACTGCTCTCTTGAAATAAAAGACCTTAGACAAATTTGGGATTCATACTAGAGCTTTGGAGTCTATCTGACATGAGAATCCACTTTGGTTGGTGGATGTACAGTAAATGTGCTTTCAGTTCCATTCTTGAATAAATATGTTTGATGTATATACAAAACTATCAATTTACTACTTGGATAATATTTCGAGGCTCAGTGCAGTTGACTTCAAAATTCAATTTGGTTGATTGAAATGAAAGCAGTTTGGATTCTATTCCTAAAAACAATGATTAAATATATATGTAATATGTTTAATATATAATATTGAACTTAGAAGAAAACATCTGTAAGTTTACTATAAATTTGATTTGAGTTTCAAAATTTTAAAGTCCATTTGACAAAGGAATTCACTTAAGTTGGTTAGTGTGAAAGAGGTTTCAGTTCATTTCTTGAATATATTTAATGCATATTAATTATATTTAATATATCATAAATATAAGTAAAAATCTGTGAATTTGCTGCCCCGACATAAATCTTGTGAATGAGTTTCTTGCTTTTGATTTGATTTGACATCAGAATTCACTTTCGTTGGCTAGTGTGAAAGTGAATTCCACTGTTGAAGAAATATTTTAACTCTTTATTAAATTTGGAAGTAATAATGTGTCAATTTGCTGACGTAATTCTGTGACTGAGTTTCAACGTTTTGAGTGCATTTGACATCAGAATTCGCTTCGGTTGGTTAGTGTGAAAGCGGTTTTAATTCCAATCTCAAACATGCATATTAACCATTTATTAAATATATTATAAATAATATAAACTTACTCGAAAAATCTGTTCATTTTTTAATCTGACATAATTTTAAAGCGTTTGAGTCTGTTTGACATCAGAATTCACTTGTTGGTGTGAACGTGATTTCAATTCCATTGTTGAACATATGTATTAAATATGTTTGTAATATTTATAACATTTTGAAAAAAAAACAGTTCTGTCAGTTTACTAATCAGTGTTAAATATTCTAAATTTAATTTGAAATATTATAAAAATGTAATATTAAATATTATAAATATTTATTAGGCTTCAATTTAGTATGATAATTGAATATTTACATTAGAATTTACTTTGGTTGGTTGATGTAAAAGTGAAACAGAATTTTGTGACTCATCATTAAAGATCAGAAACTGACTGTACACCACAATTACGCTACGAGAGGTTTTTAAAGAATCAGACTAACACATCACATCCTTGTCTTTACATAACCTCCTTATTATATCTTTGTTAAGTGGCAATTATGTGTAGTCACATTTCTAACATCCTAGCAGGCATTTGTAGGTTATATTAGCAGTAATATTAGTGCATGATTAGCTTTGAGTGAAGCTGCCACAGAGTTCATCGCTGCTTTGAGATCAAATGAATCAGCGAGTAAGCCAGCAGAATTACTAAAATAAGGCTTTTAAGAAGGAATATCAGTGTTTCTTTAGAAAGGTGGTGTGGCGAACAGTTCACGGTTGGAGTGACAGCAATCCATCTTCCCTGTCACACTTACAGTATCGTGCATTTCTCAGGACCGCTTCTCTCTGAATAAATTGCCTTCGCTGAACTTCTGCGGTGCTGAGGTTAACCAGTCTTTACAGAGGTTATTTACACATTGTCTTAAAGGTGCAACAGTCGTCTATTTCTAAATGCAAACCTGTATTCTGTGCAAGAACCCTTGAATAGTTTTAGCAGTGGACTTGAGGAGGACAAATCGCTACACTAGTTTAATATAAGCCTCTCTTTCCATCACTTTCAGGCATAACTCTTGTAATATTTAACACTAAAGTGCTTCAACATTTCATTTGGTGGTTTTCATGCATAACAAGGCCTCTGACGGCTCATTCTGTCTGGTTGTATCTGGCATGTGGTCTGTGTCAGTCTATTTTTGACTCTCATCTTCCTTCTATAAGCTGTGATTGAAGAGTCGACGCATTCTCCTCTCAGCGAGATATGCATTTCTGCTCATTTATCTCCCAAAATGCGGTTATTTGCATTAATATATGTCAGTGATAAAACGATCACTTAAATCAGTACTACATTTCTCGCTCTCGCTCTGCTTCTAATGTCGTCTGTGTCTATTTATCTCACAGTCTCATCTTCTAACCAAAGGCTCTGCTTAGTGGCTTTATTAAAAGACGCACACATTATTTCTGACTCTCTGAACCGCACATACACGGATTTGCCTTTCGCATGGGTACCGAAATACACTTACACCCACCAGTATATAAATAGCTGCGTGCAAAAAAAAAAACATCTAAGCTGGAATTCCCATTAACACTGCATTTTATTCGACAAACTCTATTCATGTCTCCCATGAGCTCAGAGATGGGTTTATTTGTGTGTTTTAATTAGAAAAATTCCCTCTTAATCGGCTATTCAAAATTAGGCTCCTAAAAAATGTTAGAAGAATGATTTAATTAGCAGGAAACATCAGCCAGTCCCTGCCAATGTCTCACCCATCTTGATTGTATTAGACTGTGTATGTTGGTGCGTGTGTGGTCCAGTCATGCAAACACACATGCATGTTTTCCAAGCGTCTGAGTGGAAATCTTTCTCTTTTGCATTCATTTAGAATTCAATACAAATCTTAAAATGTCACATCTGCTTATTTATTCCACAAAATTGTGTAAGAGGCCACATTTTTCCTGCTTTTTGCATCATTACATTCTTATTTACCAGTTTTAAGTGAAAATCACTGATTTTTTTTTATGGCTTTTGTATGCATGTGTGCATCTAGTCTGTCTAAAATGTTATGTGCGGTTGATTTATTGATTACAATGACTCAAGCTGCATGTGAAAAGTGTTTCCGTAAAATATGCATGCATTTTGCATATATGTATGAGTATGTGCATATACCTGCACTGTGCGTGTTGTTTTTCTTTTAGAAGCTAACCACTCTTGCCCCATAACCTCATTTATCACACTCGTGTCAAACTGTGATTGTGGTCTTTGGATGCGTTTTAAAGGAACATCATGTTTAAGAACCAAAAACAAAACAAGGGCATATGTGTGAGTTTGTGTAGATGTGTTTATTTTAAAGCACCATGGAATGGTTTGATGAATGATTTGGTTGTTGAACTTATTAACAGTCACAAAACTCCAAAGTTGTAGTCTTTAATGGAATAGTTTGCTCAAGAATGACATGTGTTGAGCATTTACTCACCCTCAGGCCATATAAGAGTTTGTTTCTTCATTGGAAAATATTTAGAGATGTGATTTCGGCACTTGCTCACCAATGGATCCTCTGCAGTGAATGGGTGCCGTCAGCATGACAGCTGATAAAAATAATCCAAGTAATTTAAATGACTAGAATCAATTAGCTATTGAATAGAAAATCTGCATGCATGAAGGAAACAAATTCTTCATTAAGGTGTTTATTTTTTACATTATAACCATTGCTTTTATCTAAAATGAGCCCTCTATCCATAATATAGTTTTTTACAGTGAATCAGGAGAGAAATATGCACTGGTATTTTCAAGTTAGGACATGCTTGCTTTTCCTGACATGGTTGGACAGGTGTGGTGTCGATTAATTGGGGATTATTGTGATTTTATCAGCTGTTTGGACTCTCATTCTGACGGCACCCATTCACAGCAGAAGATCCATTGGGGATGTAATGCTAAATTCCTCCAAATTTGTTTAATTCTAAGACAAACTCATCAGTTTGGACTGAGGTCGAGTACATTTCCAGCAAACTTTAAGAGTTATTTATACATCTCTTATGTAAGATAAAGATTGTCCGGCCATTAAAATATAATACAGTAATTGAGACCAAGTCAGAAACTATCTTTAACCGTGTGTGTGTGTGTGTCAGCCTCAAAACCTGATTTAGTATCAGAAGCCGGAAAGAGGGAAGAGACAGTAATAATGGCCTGATATCAGACTTCACCAATCGGATAAGAGACACCAATACTGCAAAGTCCAATAGACTTCACTTCCTGAGATATAATCCAATCTCTAAGATCAAATGTCGTCTTCAAAACAGTACGATCCACACCACTAGACAAGGAGTAAAGGATTATCGGTGGTTATTAAGTCCAGAAGTCTCTGCCTAGCAAGTTAAGGATTAGTTTTAACATCACACGCTGTGCCTTGGAGTTTTTATTCTAAAAACATACTATCTGCCTGAAATAAATACAAATAACTCCCATACAGTAAAGAGTGGAGTTTCTCAATGTTTGTTGTGAGGATCCCATTGCTCTCTCTCTCTAATTGAGCTCTCTTTCAATCAGTGAGGAGAAAACTTCACAAACGCACAGAAAGCTGTGAAGAAGTCAAGAATAGTTCCTCCAAATGAATATGGTCATTATTTACCTACACTCATCTTGCATGTTGTTTAATCAGTTAAACTCTGTTCTCAAACAACCTTGAATCTGTCAAACCCCCCAAAAACACAATAAAATCTTCGCTTTTGTAACATTAGGTATAAATAAGTGGGTCATGAGAATCCTGTGTTTGACAAATTCGAAAATCTAAACACATTTCTGACATGATGTAAAACTATTTCATATTTGTGCTCTTATTTTTCTCTGCCAGCTTTCCTTCCGTCTTAGCTCCACCTCCTTAGGAAATGAGGGAAGGATGCGAGGAAAGAAAATGAGAGCAGAGCAATTAAAGAACCGAGTATGTGTACATTGTATTGTTCTTGACCACTCAAGCATCACTTCAAAGCATCATCAGCTGCCTGAATGTTATTAAAGTTTAAGACATTATAGCAAGCTCTGTTGTAATATATCTGCACAGGTAAAATGTAAATGAAAATGCTTACGACAGATGTGAAGGCAGAGGAGAATTACCCGTCTATCCTCTGCAAGTCTAGAGTGACGAAGGTTTTGGATGAAAAAAGACTGAATTGGCAACATGACTCCTGCCATAGAACACACAGAGCACATCTAAAACGAGAAAGAGCTTTGTGACTGACTGGAAATCTGAGGTATATTCGTACAGACTGCCGAAAGCCACCGAAAAGAGAAGCAAATGGACTCCAGGCGGCAAAACACGGATTAGCAGTTATCATTTTCTGTCAATATGTTGAATTTTGCAGTCAAATCATATGATATATATTATATTGACATGTATGTTTTTAAATAAACAAACTATTGGCTATAATTGTTTTTTTAAGCTGGACAATATAAGTATTTTTTTATTTAAATAATAGCTTTGTGTATTTCCTTTTGCATCTAAATCATGCACATTTAAATTTTCTGGCTTCATCTTTGGTAAGTTATAAGAAACACTATATTGAATCCATTGACCTATGAAAAAGGATTTGTTTTACTCGCATTTCCCTGTTAAATCCAGTCGTGCACCAAGCTCTTTACCACTCAGTATGTCATGTTTTGCCTGGAAAGTGACGTCAATGCATACCCTTACCATTTTTACCATGCTGTAATTCAATTTCACAGCTTTCTGTGAGTTCTGAGTGCTTCGATACCACTGAATCAAGTAACCGCTTCAAACGATTCCAATAAGTATGAAAGGTTTCTCCCATCAGCACCTCAGGCACTAGTCTGACTCACAAAATAACTTTCGTGAATTGTTCAAAAGGCTTACGAGCTCAAACATTTAATTCTGTGTGATTAATCCTTCTCTAAATGAACTCAAATCTGTCTGGCCAGCTACAGAATCAACACATGACTCAGGCATTAAAATGACTCATTCATCATTAGCTCAATAAAGTCATTAGTGTGTGTTTGCCTGCTGTGTCTCCAAATAAGCAAAAGCTTTTTCGTGGGTTATCCTTATTTTAATAGCACTAGATATGGTAATTAATGAAATTAAATTGATAAGAAGGCCTGCTGACAATGAGTTAGATGGACGCTTAGAGAACAAATGGGTTTTTATTAAAATGGTGGAGATGGTTTTGAGAACGACTGGAAAGCTTGCACTGCATTCAGTTCAGCCAATGATTCTTTGCAGTGATCTAAAACGAATGACTCTTATGAGCCTTTATAAGGTTTTACAGTGCCCCTATTATGGATGTTTGAAAATGAGCTAACACAGCTCTAAGTGTAACTCTAAGTGAATGAAAAAATCTGAAAGTGCACCGTGTATAAAGTTATTGTCTCTCAAAAGAAAGAGTCGACTCTGAATCATTGAACCGAGTCGTTTTTAAAACAAATCCCAAACCTTTTCATGTTGCCATTGTGACACATTAGCATTTTGTCCGCCCGCTTTTGGGTCTTTCAAAGCTCACAAAAGACTGCTTACAATGCAATTGACACCGCACCGAGTCTGTAAAATGAATCATTGAATGAATCGTTAAACAAATTAGGTAAAAATTCATGCATATTATAAGGAAATGAATGCATGCATGTCAACCTGTTGTTTCCAAAACCATACGAATCTATCATAACCAATAAAAGGTACACTTTAAAAACAGCTTAAATGACGTGCGATTCTAAAAAGAATGACTCTTATGAACCGGTTCTTTTTAAGTGACTCACAAACGGCGCAATTGATGTGCGATTCTAAATCTCTAATTAGACGTTTATGTTGAGCAAGTCAAAAACAAATAATGATACACTATGCACTTATACATCTACCTATGCACTATGTACTCGACCATGTAGTTTGACTTCGGGATGAACTCTGAGTCAATCACATGCACCTTGCAAAACTAAAGTGTAGATGAGTTTAGTTACTGTATGGTAGTTAAGGATGCATGTGAGGTTTTGCCTATAGTATTTTATAAAAGGCCCTTTTTTTGCATTTGTGCCATTTACTTTTGCAAATGATGGTTTTACATTTCTTAATGAACCAGGGATTTTACCAGTTCTGACTTTTACATAAGCCGGTCATTTATCTCTGCTAGTAGTCGAATATTTTCTGGATGACCAGTCAACTAGGAAAAATGAGCAGTTTATTTCAAAACAAACGCTGCTTCGTGTTATACATTTTTAGCTAGCATTCATCCTGCACTCTTTGTTCTCTTCAGTCAAGAATTCTAGCTAATGAGGGTCCCAAAGCACCAAACAACTCAATCACCATAATCCAGGTTCTCTAACATGCATAGACCACGTGTGTTACAGACACGCTCACACATGCACACTGAATAAATGTAAAAGAGGCTGTTTAAAGAGCCATACTCTGTGTCTAGGGTTCTCTAGATCTTGGTTTAACTGCTGTCTAGAGGGTCATTGACGGTTCTGCATGAGTAACTGAAAATAACAATCATTCTCCACAAAAGCAATTATGTCCTCTAGCACCAGGGCTCGGCTCGGCTCGTCTCATTGGACCATTAGTGTAACGGTCTGTTACGGTAAGCTGTGATTGGTCAATGGGGCTTGAGTTTCATAGCTTAAACGAGAAAGTGTCACAAACATTCTCAGTCAGTCACGCTGAAACTCTCAATATGTGTCTGTTTTCAAAACAGTCCAGCTTTACCAGTATAAGCAATTTTTAGTAGCAGTGTAGCAGGACGAATCTCTACATGGGATGAGGCAGGAATTGTACATTTTTGGGTTTGACTGACACTTTCATTCAAACTGACTTACATAAGTTCATGTACTCGCTGGGAATAAAAGCTATGACTCAGTGTAGATAATGTACTAATGATTAGTTGCATAAAAAAAGCCGATTCAGATTCAATTCAGTCCAAATGATTCATTTTGTGAATCAGTTTTATTCAGTCGATTCAATTCATTTAAAATACATGTTAATTATGTACATTTTTTTAGTGTTTGTTCAGTTCATATTTATTTATATACTGCTGATTATTAGTAGTTTTGACACTATATTTATATTGTGTGTGTGTAATAGTGCTGTCAAATAATTAATCATGATTATATATATAATATTTAATATTTACTGTATTTTTGTGCATTTATTTATACTGAATATAAACAGTTCACATAAATGTATTATGTAAACAAAAACAATTATTTTGGATGTGATTAATTGTGTGTGTGTCTGTGTGTAAAAAACACACAACAAAACTAACGAAGATTCAATAAAAAAGCTAATATATATAATAATTACATTACCCAAGGGTGACAGTAAAGACATTTTGATGTCAGAAATGTCTATTTAAGATTTTAAAACTTTGTATTTATTGCTTTCCACAAAAAATCAAGCACACTTTCTTTTTTGAGCAGCATACCAGAATGATTTCTGAAAGATAACGTAACACTGAGACTGGAGTAATGATATAATCTCTTTTCATCAAATAAATGCAGCAAAATACATAGGCTATGCAAACCCAAACCTCAGCCCTCAAATCCTCTATACTGACCATAAACTGAAGCAGAGGAAACAAGCTTCACTCAGCAGAATAAAACAGTGCACCTTTCCCCAGAAGGTCTCCGCGATCTTTGTCCTCACCACTAATGCAATTGTGGTATGAAGGCCGGAGTCACCGGCTCTGAGCTTCAGTAGTTGTATGTGTCTCTGAGGCCTGTATGTACACTAGAGATTGGCAGCCAATCAAATCCAGAGCGGCTCCAGAACAGCGTGAACATCAGGAGTTCATCAGCGCCGCGTGCTGCTGCCGCACCAGACAGATGCCTTAATAATAAAAACAGCAGCCCTCATAAATAAAAGAAAAAAAAAATCAATAATAAACATAATATAACTGGGAGAACAATATGCCTGGTTGCCTTTCGAAAAAAGTGCACTTCACTAAAATGCTTGTTATTTCTTTTGCTCTGCTAACGCCTACGCTTCTGAACTTTCTGTGTGTGTTTGCATGTAATCGATGCTCCGCGGCCATTAAATAGATGTTCACCTGCCTGTTGGTGGGGAATCGTAGATCTTGTGGTAATAAACCTCATGTAGGCCGGTGGCTCTGACCTCTAAATCACACCCATTGTCCTTCACCCATGAGCAAACACACACACACACACACACACACACACACACGAATCTGAAGGTGCTAAAAGCAAAACTGTCTCCTTCGATCTATGCCACTCCACAACTGCTTTCTCTTAATGTCTCTGCATTATAATGACTTTATTGGCTTATAATGTTTTGTCTAATTATAATTAGTACATCCTAACATTACACCTACACCTTAAAGAAAACGTTTGGCATTGTATATATCATATATCAGGCAAATAAGCTTAAATTAAAACCATTAAAAAACTTTTTAATTACTTTAGTTGTCAGCATTTCTCGTTTAAGTTTAGCTAAAGTCTATCAAGTAGAAAACCACCAAAACTACAAAGAAACCAATTCAATGATTTTAACAAAAAAAACTGAAAATGAAAAAAATCTTGATATTCTGCATCATACACAGTGTATATATACACACATACAATTGATTTGAACAACAATAATAATCATAATAATAATACATATTTATTGAGCAAATTAGCTTCTCAGCTCAGATCATGTGACACTAAAGACTGATGCTGAAAATACAGCTTTGATCACAGAAATAAATTATCACTTAAAATACATTCATACAAAAATCAGTTATTTACAATCTTAATATTATTTTACAGTGTTACTTTATTTTTCATCAAATAAATGCAGTCTAAAAGCCAAGGCTCTCAGTTTGTGCCACTTTACACCTGATTTCTCACACACACACACACACACACACACACACACACACACACACACACACACACACACACACACTTTAAGTCCTGTGCATTATTGCGGCTTGTATTGTTTTTAAATTAGGATAATTAGAATTAGTACATCCTAACCTTACGCCAACACCTTTTGGCATTGTTAGATTTTAATTAAGATATTATTTAATCCCTTTATGAAGCTGTTTCCATCGTAAGAGCTATACAGAGAAGGCTATTTCAGCCACTCTCATTTGGCCTCAACAAAGATAGCAAACCTGACCCTCACCCACTCACCTCGTGCGTTTGATGTCAGTTCTGCATGATAAGTGGATATCCGCCTAACAGCAAGCAGGGGGAACGAAAACCAGCCCCCCCGTCCCCATGCAGTCAGGGGTGCACAATGGAAATCGATTTGTGCATTATATCATGGCTACATTAATTACACGGCAGTGCATTTCTAAAAGACCCCGTAGCCGCCCGCGATCATCACTCCGACACTCATCTGGATGCGCTGGAGCTTCAGCAGGAGTGGACTAGTGCACTTATGCAGGACTGACCCATATATCACTGCTACCGCAGCGTCCAGCTGTTCTCAAGTACAGTGCAGTACAACACAGATCTGTCTCATTAATAGAGCGTTTTGTCTCTAAATTGCCTGTAAACAGTTAAAACACAAACAAGCAGTAAGTGTAAGTGGGTTTGAGTCAGGGGGACTAACTAAATTAAAACAATAACAATAATACAAAATATGAACATAAAGTAAATCTTTAAACTTAAACACATACAAAATAAATTAATTGAAATTAATTATAATCAATAATAAAATAATATTAAAAAATCGAATATTAAAAAAGTTAAATATTAATAGTACATTTTGATAATAAAACAACTATTTAGACAAGAAATATAAATTCTGGTGCTAAAATGTATTATACTATATACACTGCAATATAAATAGTGTTTATTTAAAATGATGTATAATTATTGTTTCGTAACTTAAGAATTAATACAAAAATGTATTTTAGGTTAGAGTATTGTATTATAACATACAGTGTATATGTGTGTGTGAAAATGAAGTATGCAATAAAATATTTATTTTAAATAGGCCTAAATTTTAACTTATAATTGCATAATGTAATTTTCAAATAATATATAAATATTTACAAAGTTACTGATAATATACATGCACTAAATAAATGCGATAAATGATCCCAAACCGTGTGTGTTGGTATTTGTGGTTTATGGGGACACACATTTGTTTAATGAAAGAGATATTACAATTTAAGGTAACACTGCCAATGTCCCCATAATTCAAAAGGCTTAAAAACATATTAAATGCTGTTTTTAAACATATTCAATGCATGTAGTGTCCTGTAAGTGGTAGGGTTGGTGTAGGGCAATAGCACATACAGTTTGTACAGTATAAAAACCAGTAGGCCTATGGAGAGTCCCCATAAACCACAAATACCAACGCGCGTGTGCGTGTGTGCTCGTCCGGTAGGCTGCGCTATGCTCGCACCCGCAGGAGTCGCTCTTCCCCCCTTCCGTGCGCGCGCTTCGCCAGTCCCACGCCGAAAGTGTGTGTGTGTGTGTGTAAGAACGCGCGTGTGTGAACGCTGGAGCACATTGCTGTTGCAGGAGCTTCGGCGAGACGGTCGCTCTACCGATGCGCGGTCGGATACGGGAACTTCTCATGGATACGGCCAAGTAGCGCGCCGGCGCCTGTCACTCACCGAGCGGATTTATTACTCACGAGGATAGGTATGCGAAATGAAGTCATATGCAATGTGCTTATTAATCAACTAACTGCGTTTGGGAGTGAAAGTTGTCTGGGCAGAGGATGGGGGCAGACTGAATGAAGGGGGGCAAGTACTGAAGCAGGTTTATTCCGCAGTAAAGGCATGCTTCGCGTTGGCTGCGTTACGCGTTTGGGGTTCTTTTGCAGCGGATCTTACGGGGAGATTGTGCTCGTGCTGTGATGTTTTGAGTGCATTCAGGAGAAGCAGCCTGATTTAAGTTGCAGTGAGGGAATATCTGCGCATAGAGGACTTGTGGACATGCAGAGGGCAGATAAAGTTGTTGGAGGTGTGGTGGATGTTAATGCATGCGTGGTGCAATGACACGGTGGAGAGCTCACAGGGTCCCGAGCATCCATGAAAGGGCTGTAAATTTACAGGCTGCCCCCGGTGCATGTGTGTGTATGAATTCTCAAGGGGCCCGGTGCATCTTTTAATTAAAACCCACGGAGCACATACACACAAACTGCACACTTCAGATCCTCCACGAGAGAGAGTGTGTGTGCTGCACGTATTTATGTGCTGAATTCACTTTTTTTCCTCCATCCTCATAAGATTGGTTTCACACCGCTCTGCGCTCGGATGATGTTGGCGTGCTCCGCACATCAATGGGAGACACACACTCTCTGAAATGCGACACTGCCTTGCGTTAGGCGAATACAAAACGATATAGGGTCAACTAGACACAAATATGTGCACGCTTGCATACACAATCATATGCATATAGAGAAAAGTGCATCTTAATTCACCGTGATTGCTAAAAAGGCAACCGTCTTTCAAAGGAAATTGTGCTCTACCTCCAGTTTGTTTCACCACCAACTCTCACTTTTATACATGACTCACTTATTCCCAGCGTTAGATTAGTTGTGATATGCTTTTGTGCTGCTTGCAGTCTCAGGTTGAGTTTTGGGACAAAGCCAGACTGGGCCAGGCGGTGTACAGTATATTTATGAGAAATTATTTGATGGGGCGATTTGGTCTGTGAAGAGATTTTGGGATCCGATGTTTAAATCAAAGGTCCTCTCCACTCAAAAATGAAAATTCACCCTCATGTTGTTCCAAAACAAAAATGTTTTAGAACCCATACGATGGAAGTCAATGGGGTCCAGTATTGTTTAAATAAGTTATGAGTGGTGTATATAGTTTTATATTGCGAATACCAGTTTTTCTAGAGATCCACAACAATGCGGAAATTTAAACAGAAAAGTTTTATTACAATTACTATAATATTAAGCGAGAAATGTTTCATTCAGAAATGCACACTTTGCCATCATTTTATCATCTTTATATCATTCCAAACCTGTATGAAGATCCTCAAAAACAGATGTTTAGAAGAAAGCGTACGCTGCTCTTCTCAATAAAAGTGAGAGTTCTTCACATATATTTAGCTAACTTACAAATCATAAGGACACCTTTTTGGAGCTAGACAGAGTTTGATTGCATGGAAAAGAGCAGCTTGAAATATCTCTTTTTTGTTTGTAAAGGCATTCTGAGAGCTAATGAATTATTGTTGTTATCATTTTCAGCGATGCCAATCTCAAAATGGCTGATGTATCAATGTAGCGCTAGGTAATATGACTCAACCTTATATTTGTTAATGCATTTGTTTCCCTCTCACAATTGAATCAGCATTGGACAGCGCGGCGAAGTGATGCGTTTATGCTCTGCTAATGCACAAACTATAAAACATCAACCCACAGCGGAAACACACATTATGATTATGCTCAAAGTGCGTCTAAGAACCGAGCAAATGAAAGAGGAGCTAGTTAGTCTGTGTGGAGCGACACACACACTTTTGTCTGTGTTCCAAACAGCTGTCTGTTCGGATACATGATATGTTTTCTGGAAAACATTTTTTTTACAGGTCCACCTGTTCAGTCCTTTATGCATGCATCAGTCTGTGTGTGTGTGTGTGTGGATAGAATGACCTCCACGTCGCTGATCAATGCCGACGTTCTGCTTTAGAAACGGAGGGATGTGTCCCTGTGTGGGGTGACCCTTCCCCCATCTGTTCCCAGCGCAGCTCAGTGTGTGTGTGCGAGCCCATTCTCAGCATCTGTCTTTGCCAAATGCCAGGACTCAGTGGACGCTTCACATTAAAATCAGCGGCCCGCTCCGCGTGTGTGAGGGGGGTAGGGAGTCCTGATGTGCCGTTGTTGCGTCTCCCAGCGTCCGCGCCATTGTTTGTGTGCGCTGTGTGTGTGTGTGCTTGCTTTTGTTCTCCGCTTGTGCTGGAATGCTCTTCAGTGCTGTGTCAACTGTAGAGACCCCCTCAGATCCCGTCTTGCTCCCCACGGCCCCTCTCTCCAATGTTTTCCAGTCTTAATTTGTTTTGTCTTGCCCTTCTGGTTTGTCATTTTTCATAGAGGACTGAAAGATGGAGTAATTAGAGTCTGAAAGCTTCTTTCTAAGTGTGGTCAGCGGGACAGGGGCCGCACTTATAAACAAATGTCAAACACCAGAGTCTGTGGTGCTGTGAGATCTAGTGTAGTGCACAGCTATTTAGTATTTTCTAGTGAAGCGCCAGTTTCTTCTTTTTCGCTGTTGTTAATATTGACGCTGTCTAGACTCTTACTTGTTTTTAAGACATAGCCTGTGAGCTGCTTAAAACACTCAAGTACCTTGTTTGGACAAAAGTCACGGGTCTTTTCTTCCCTGTCTGTCTTTGTCTTCCATTTGTGTTTCTCAATGATCATAGAAGCTAATTAACAGTGTTGTAATTAGTCAGGTAATAAAGCTTCAAGTCAAGAACAACCGCTCAAGGGAGCGTCTCTTTAACGAGCGCTGATGCTGTTGCGGCATCGACTGCGTTCAGCGGCTTCGCAGTGTGTGTGTGTGCTGTTTGCTTTCTTGGGAAAGAAAGCGAGAGTCTTTTAAAGTGAGTCAAAATGAGTACATTGGGTTTGATCCAGCTCGGTAGACCAGAGGAGAGAATGGCAAAGCGAGGGAAATGCAGGGTTTGGTCTAGTATGGTCGACTGGGTGGTTGAAATCTGAGCATGTGATTTTAGGGCTAAGAATACACTCACCATGAGATGAACACAATATTATAGCTTTTCCAAGGTTTTTGGAGTACGTCTTAAGAGGAAATACTATTATGTTTAAAATTTCATGTTTAATTCGGCTGCAATGTCAATTTTTTTATCCATACTTAAATTTAGGAAGCCCATTTTCACCACTGAATAATAAAAAAAAGGTTATTGCAACTTTTATTTGACTCTATAACTCAACAGAATTGCAGGATATTAAGTCAAAATTGTGTTATAAAGTCAGAATTGTGAAGTATAAACTGGCTATTACAAGAAAAAAAGTCAGAATTGCGTGATGTAAGCTCACAATTCTGACTTTATATCTCGCAGTTTCGACTTTGTATCTAGCAGTTGTGAAATAAATGTCCCAAACACCCCACAGTGTCCATATAGACCAGAAAACTGCACCTGCACAGCCCAAACCCCCTGAACCATCACCTTCTGAGACCGCCAAAGCTCCAGAAGTCCTGTCAGCACCTACACGCGTTCCTCCGGTTCCATCGAAGCCTGTACCCCTGATCACCCCAAAACTCTTCAGCCAGCCCAAATTCAGCCAAGGCCTCCGCAAATCAGAGTGGAAACAGCCATAATTAACGTCCATAACTATATACCTCTATAAGCTCACCCCATTAGTTAAGTAGTCCATTATTGCCCGACTAATCCATAATAACTTCATGTGTGGATAGTGTTTTGTGTGTGTGGAGACTGGTGAATGATGCACTCTGAGCACATGCTTGTCGATTTGGTGACGCCCTTGTCTGTTGTCTCGCTGGTGAGCCTGATGTGTATTGATCCAGGATGCCACCATCAGTGCCAACCACACACACACACACACACACACACACTAAAACATCCTCTGTGTTAACAGTCTGAGAAAAACTCTTCTCTTCCTGACAATCAAAAGACACTCGATCATTAAACCGGCCAATCACGGCTCACTTTAATAGCAGCTAACCTAATCACAGCGTTCTTCTAAAGAAGCAACTTGGATAGGAAACTTATTGGCTTGCCTTTTAAAGAAACTCATTCTCTCCATCAGCGGACTGGCGGTTATCGCAGTGCCAGTGTAATTTGCTGATTGTTCAGAATCCCAAAATAACGATTTTGAGTCAGCATCAAAATGTATTTTACTTTTCATATATAGTCCTTTCTAATGAAAATCTTTATACAATACTGCTTCAAATGACTTTCCTGTTCAGCTGTCATCAAGAACTGTCATTAGCATCCAATCAGATTCAATAAAGTCTGTGTTTTTCTGATTTTTAATCATCTTGTTTTGTTAGAAAATGTGCGACCTAGTGAACGTGAAATGGGTTTGTGAACTTCATTTCATGTTTACTAGTGAAAGCAGTGACCTTCATTGTTGTTGAAAGAGTAAAAGGTTTTAGAGAGATGTCAAAGGTCATCAGAAAGGTGTAGGATTACAACGTAACAAACGTAACTTTATCCATGGCCGGGTCAGCGTTTATCTGAAAATGTGTGATGTTACATACTTAAGCCACTCGAGAATGATAACCATGTGTTCTGTAGAAACAAGTAAAAGTATTTTTTTGGTGCATCTTTTATAATTATTGCTTAAAATCGGATAAGAAAATAATTAAGCATACTGTAGCAAATCATGTAAAAATGTATCCTCTTTTATTGGAAAATGAAACATTTTATTACACTTTGATAATTGCTTAATCTTTTAAAAAAACTGAAGTTTAAAGTAAAAACCACAAAAAATCATAATTGTTGATTATTCGCAGTTATTACCATTGAAACACTTTACATTAGTAAATTAGAGTTATGTAAAGTAGCGATAACCTGATGCTGCCAAGTGCGTTAAACTTTCTTACGGCGTAGAAAAACTAATTTCAAAGTGATTCAGAACTTGAAATGGACCACCCACGTCCGCTCACACACATTTGTCTCTCCGCTCGTTGATATCTCCCATCCTCCTCCAGCGTTTGTCCCTGATGTGTTTTTCTTAGGCTCTGATTCATTACATCAGTTGAGATAAATTCTGTTTTTCAGTAGCTTGATGTTACCGGAAGCATGGGAGCAGCTCGTTTAGGACGCGGTTGTGGCGGGTCGATAGCTTGTTAGAGCTCCGTTTGACAAGATGTCTTTCGCAGAGGTAATTTACCCGTAAACTTGCTAAAGTTGCCACTTACGTCACTGTCGTCCCCATGTGGATGAGCACAAATCAAAAGCATTGATCGGCGTGCAACCTTTCTAAGACAAACACCTGCCTGTGTGTTTGCGCATTCACCATTGTAGTTTACTGCTGGTCAGTGTTTGAATGTGAGTGTGTGATTCATAATTGATCAGTCTTCAGTAAAGGAGTTTTGTTGCTTTTACCCTTACTGTGGAAATACCACTTTAGTAATATGTTATTCATTCTAGTATTATATGTTAAAACATGGTGGCACTGGTAGTGCTAAACAACAGAATTGTCATGTTAAGATTTTTTTAGGAAAGCATTGTATCCCATATTGTCAGAAAGCAGCAAATATTTTTTGCTAAATAGCATTGAAAAACTAAATTTCATTACATATGATAAATTTGTTTTTAATATTTATATAAAGTTTTTCAGCGAAAAACATCCAGTAAACTTTCTGGTTCTACTCTATTGTCATCATGATCTCATTAGGAAAGTTATTTTGACATTTTAGGTTTATGGTTACAATTACTCTTTTTATGGCAAACACATAATTTAAGTTTTTTTTAATAACTGTGTGAGTGTATAGTGTGAATTTGATGCATTATAAACGTATGTAGATTACCCTCATAGGTTCATAGTCGTTGTAGGCCATGTACAATATTCTGTAAGTTAACTGAATAGTTTAATATTTTAAATCATATATTATTTTTTGTTGAAAATGTATTTCCTTGTGGAGAGGCAGAAAATTACTTGAAAAGTTAAATTAGTTTTAAAGGTTTTTAAGGGGTTGTTTGACAATGCTAACAATTAATGTTATTTTGTGCTTTTGGTGTAATGTTTTCTTACTAAGTTGGTTACACCACTTAACTTATTTAAAAAAACAAAAAAAAACAAACACAGTGTCTCCACAATATGGCACTGGCAGCAACAGCACTACAGAGAATAAAGGTTATGTATACTTTCTTTTGCGTAAACATTCGGTTGGTGTTATGCGATTCTTTCACAGTGATGTAGATATGTGGGAGTATGTCATAAGTTTTACAAAGAATATCTCTCTGGGTTTGAATCTTTGCCACTTAGGCACGAACAGACAAAGGAAAACTTGAATATGACCCCTCTATTGAACTAAAAAAAATCAAATAGTACAATGAGCAAACTGATTAGATGCATACACTGAATGCAGTGCAGTTAAATTGGGTAAATGTAAATATTACTTGTAGAGCTCAAATCAGACAGTAGTAGTGTAGTAAGCTTTGCTTCCCAACGAATCCATGAACCGATAAGATTTAAACATTGGAAGCACTGCAGTGCCTTCGGATAGAAGTGCCTTTTAAATGCATGAATCTATAAAAGTTTATTATAATGGAAGAGATTTGAAAGAGCTTTGTCTGTTGTGCTGCTTGCCTCCAGTTTAGAGTCGGAACGTTAAAACTATCTGTTTAGAAATGATTATTGTCTTTTCTTGTGTTTACACTTGTTGATTTCATTTCAGAATCCATATTGTAAGCGGAAGGCGTTCTTCTTTTTGATGAATAACTCTCGATGGGGTGGCGGTTTGGCCAGTTTATTTTCCTGTCTTTTTGGGGGGCACAGGACTTTGGGCACTTGATTGCACATTGGGCCCTGGAGTAAAGGAACCCATCCATAAAGTTAGGGAAATTCAGCAAAAGTCATGGGTGGTATTTGTTTAGTGCATAAAATCATGTGTGTGTATCCACATGCATTCATTCATTGTGCATTCTGTGTGTTTGCACTAACCTAGTAGTTTATGTTGCTTTGCACTCAGTTGATTATCATGTGTTTGTGCATGTGTGTAAGCTCTTACTCTGCTGTGCGTTTGTGTTTTTTATAGCCAAGAGGATTGGTAAACTATGGCTGTTCTGCTCGTAATGGAAGTGGAGCGTGTTCAGACTGCACAGCTGCCTAGAGCTTTTTCTGTGTGTGTGTGTGTGTGTTTGTCTTTGCGAATACTTCTATGTTCTTCACGTAAGGAGGGAGTGCGTTCAATGCAATTGTGGAGGTGTTTGCCACTCTTGAGATCAGAGCGACTCTGTTTGTGTGGGTTTAGTTAGCTGTACCTTAGGGACAAAACTGCCCACAGAAGTTAGCTAAACCTGACAGAAACCTCCCTTAAGGGACGTACTCAAAGGTAAAACGATTCATAAATACAGTAAATACAAACTGTTTTCTTTTAGAGGTTGGGCTTGGAATTGCCTGTAGTCATAGAATATGCTTTGGAAGCTGTATGTTCAAGTAAACGCATGCGTGACTTGGTTTAGTGAGGTTTTACAAGCTGTAATTGGGTTTGGAGCTGAATATTACTGCTAGAAACACAAACCACACATGTGGAAAGAGATAAAGTTTGAGAAAGAGAGATTTAATGATGGAAATGAGGCTTGAAGACAGAGTGGAAGCGGTTTCATTGCAGCGGATATGTTAGTAACTGGGTCTTTCTGAGAGTAAAGTGTTCAAATTTGATTAGTTTTGAAGGTGAGGGAAGCCCAGGCACACTGATACAAACACACACACACACACACACACACGCCTGTATGAGTCAGACATTCATGGCACTTTTGCTCAGTGTTTTTGGCAGTGTGCGGTCAGTGCACTTTTACCTGACATAAATTCACACTTATGAACACACAAAGACACACTGATAGAAGCGCACACACATAGACACACGTTTACTTGGCTGTCAACTTCTATTGTTCTTCTATATAGCTATGGCAAATGAAAATGCAGTGGACTAAACATATCCCACACTGAAACTATAGGCCTAGCTGTAGACATTTTCACTTATTTAGGATTAATCGCTTTCTGAGAAAATTCCCAAATCTTGTTATGTGCACTTTTATTTTGCTTGATTTCAGTGAGCAAAGTTTGTAAGTTTTGTAAGTTTTGTAAGTTTGGCAAGTTTGACGTATAGAATGTTATGTTGATTTATTTGATTAAATTAGGCTTGTCCCCTACACAGGGTCTTTGAGTTAAGTCTATGTGGTAATTTGATGTGAGAAATAATAAAAGATTTCTAACATGTGCATGTTAAATTATAAACGGTTATTAAATGTTTTAAGTTTATAAGTTCAAAACACTGAATATTATAATGATTTATATAATTAATTTAGGCTTGTCCACTACACAGGGTTTTTGAGTTAAGTCTATGTGATAATTTGATGTGAGAAATAAAAATATTTCTAACATGCATGTTAAATTAGCAACAGTTTTTAAATATTTTAGGTTTGTCAATTTTGACATATTGAATATTATAAAAAATTCTATAATTAATTTAGGCTAGTCCACTACACAGGGTCTTTGAGTTAAGTCTATGTGGTAATTTGATGTTATAAATGAAAAATATTCTAACGTGTGTGTTAAATAAATTACAAACGGTTTTCAAATGTTTTAAGTTGGTCAAGTTTGACATATTAAATATTTTGATGTTTTGTTTAATTAATTCGGGCTTGTCCACTACCTTAAATCAATAGTTAAATCAAAAATAGCATTTTAAGGAAAGTGTTTTAAGTTAAATTATAGTGGCAGTTTAAAGTGTGTGTATTTCATTTGGTGTCACACGCGTCACTCTCCTCTGATCTCTAGCAGATCGCAGGTCTCTCTCGATCTATCTTTCTGTGTGGGCTTGTCTCTCTTTGATGAATCACTTATTGAAGGACAGCAAAGGGGTCGTTCAGGCAGCAGTAGTGGAGCTCAGAGAGGGGCCATAATCAGTCCCAGAGGGTTAGAGCAGTGAGGACAGTAGCACCAGCTCTGATAGCGGTAATTACCCTGACCGTATATATTCCCACGACACAACAAGGGGACTAAACACACACATACTGACAACAAATTCCTACAGAACACTGGAAGCAACTGGAAGAGAAAGAGGTTGTTCAGAGCACACCTGATTCATTATTGTGACAGCAACTCGCAAGATGCATTGTTCTGAGAGGAGGCATTGTGTTCTGTTCTGTTGTAGGCTCTGTACATCCAAAGAAATGAATAGAAATATTAATCTGTCACCTTTCGTAGTGCTAGATTAGAGCTGCATGACACCAAAAGTAATCAAAATTCTGTATATTTATGTGTGTGTGTGCGTGTATTAGGGCAGCAATAATTAATCATAAATTAATCATAGTGTACTGTGTGTTTATGTAAAAATATACACTTAATGTGGATATATTTTTACAAAGTATTC
>JAUCMT010000028.1:17368063-17386517 GCA_032357475.1 Enteromius thamalakanensis
TCATTTAAAAAGTGACTTCAAAGCAAAATTTTTGATTCAGAAATAAAAATATTTGCAAAGCAAAATATTTGATTCAGAACAAGACTTTATAGCACGTTTCGCGAATCATTCAAATAATTCATAACAAATAATTCACCAGAGGCAGGGATGCATTGACCAGAGGGAGGAAAAACCCTATAAATCACACCCTGTATATACTGTATACAGTATATACTGTATATATATATATATATATATATATATAACATGTCCTAAAGCTATTTACTGCTGTCTACATGTACATTATCTAGTTTAGTAAAAACAAACAATCAGAGAATGGAAGTCAGCCTAAACACATGCAGAAATACAAATGACGTTTTTAAAGATGTTTTGGAGAAACGGACAGCGACAGAGGAAGAGAGAGAGAAGCTGTCTGTCCACATCAGCTCTGATCATAATTACGAGTCTCCTTGCAGTGTCTCTAAGCACTCAGCATTATTCCTCGGCTTGCGTCTCCACCACATTCACTCCAGAGCAATTACGTTTAGATGCTGGATGGACGTAGATTGTGAGAAAACAGAAAAAGAGCGAGAGAGAAGGTGAGAGAGAAGATTGTGAAAAAAAACGAGAGGCTCTTAAAAAGCCAACACATGCGCTGCATATCAAAGCAGGCTGCAGCACACGTGGAACGTGAGAGGTGAAAGCATGCAAGAGCCAAGAGCAGCTGGGAAAGTTCTTTTGTGAAGTCCCAAAAAAGCAACCCAGGACAACAGCATATCCCAAAGCCACCCTTAAAACACATTTACAATTGTCTCTCTTAAACAGTGTTCTCGTTTTGAAGAATGTAAGAGGTTCAGCGCTGCAGGCTCATCGCCGCTGGGTGGTCATGATTATTAATGTTACCAATGATTACGTCCTAGAGAAAATTCTGAAGCAATAGTGTAGAGCTGGACTGCGTTATGAGGTTATAAGGAGTTCCCGTCACTTTTGACTAATAAATTTCCTAGCTATCTATGATCAAAGAGATTTTACCCCCAAAAAGACCACCGCCAGCCAATCAAATATGCATAACTATAAAGAAAGAAGGAAAGAAAATGGTAACACTTTAGAATAGGTAACAATTGTTAACTATTAACTACAACTTTTCCCTCAATATGTTCTTAATTTGCTTCTTATTAATAGTTAGTAAGGTAGTTGTTAAGTTAAGGTATTGGGGAGGATTAGCTATGTAGAATAAGGCATTAATATTTGTTTATTTAGCACTAATAAATGGCTAATATTATCGTAACATCATGTAAAATAATGTCTTACCAAAATAAATCAATAAATAAAAATTCTAATAATTACATTTAATTGTAATTGTAATATTAACTAATTTTATTAGCATACAGTATATTATAATAAGAAATGCATGTATTAACAAGTATATGTATAGTAAAAGCTAAGATCTTTTATTGTTTATTTTACATAGAGACTTGTTTGAATGGAAGAGGATGCACTCTAGCTGATGTAATCAGAAACATCAAATCTACTGTAAACGATGAACACAGCACCGTAATTATTATTATTATTTAATGTAGTGTCTGTTTAACACAAGCTCAATTCATGGTAAGAAAATTGTAAATGCTAATTATTGCCCTCAGTTAACTGATCTCATTTTAAAATCAGCCCTAAATACAGTAAAAACATTAATAACGTGACACATTTTTACAATTTAAAAATATTTTTTTGGATATATTGGAAAATGTATTCCTGTGATGCAAAGCTGGATTTCATTACAGTCTTCAGTGTCACATGATCCTTCACAAATCATTCTAATATGCTGAATTGCTTCTAAGAATATTTTGCATTATTATCAATTATTGCATTATTATCAAAATAAAAATTCTGTCGTTCCTCATATCGTTCCGAACCCATAAGACCTTCGTTCATCTTCAGAACACAAATGAAGATATGTTTGATGAATTTAATGAACTGAAATGATCCCAGGTCCATGTGACATCAGTCGCTCAGTTTTTTAGTTTTAAGATGCTACGCTGCTTTTTGTGCGCAAAGAAAAAAAAAATAACTTAAAGATTTACTCAATCATTCTTATCCCCTGACTTACGTCTTCCACCCTTCTGGAGATTACTTCTGGGTTACTCCACACCAAAATGACAAATTTGTCAATCACTTACCCCCACGTCGTTCCAATCCCGTAAAAGCTTTGTTAGTTTTAGGAACACAATTCAAGATATTTCTGCTGAAAACAAGGAGGCTTGTGCTTGTCAAACCAACCTGCACTCCAACTGTTTGTCCAAATCCCTGAAATACGACCCTCAGAGCATATGCTACATGTTTGCATTGAAATTGTGGTTTCGTGTAGCTAAGTTGGTAGCGTGTTGCGTTATGCGCTGATATGTAATCATGAGATCAGAGGTTTGATTCCAGAGAACGCACATGCTCATGAAATATACATGCACTGGAAATCATGATTTTGCACTATTTCTGTAAGAGGTAGGTTTAGGTGTGGTCATTCGTTTGAATTACACCTAGTAAAATATGTACAAATTACAGTGAGTATATAAGTCCACACATTTAAATATTTAAATAAACACGCTTTTTGATTGGTAATGACAGTCATACGTCATTTCATGATGACAGACACAACACGACTGTCTTTATTTTTACGCTATTTTCATTTTTGGGTGGCGTAACCCTTAAAGAACGTATTTGACATAATCAGCGTTGTTAATGTTTGTGGGGGAAGTTTACTGGAGCTGTAAAAGTTTTGCGGAAACCAAGCGATATGTTGATGATCATTTAAAAATTGTTAATTACAATTGCTAATTAAGCACATATTAATGCCTTATTCCACATGACCTTATTCTACATGTGTGGATATGATAAAGTTATATGCTAGTGACTGATTAAATAGTCTTCATTATGTTTATTCAGTGTACTTGGATAAGTAGGCATTCTATTACACACAAAGGAAAAGCAGTGTTTATTTGGCTCATATAAAAGATGCCCTTGATCAGGTCTGCAGGCACTCTTCATGCCCAGAGAGCTGCCCTCTCCCCCACTAGCGTGTTAATGAACTAACACAGCCAGAAACAAACAAACCCGCCTTTTGTTTTTCCCTCTTCCTTCCTCCCACTTTTACCTGTTTCTCTATTTAGGTCGATCTTATTATGTGTAATTCGTACTCTGGCTAATCCTGGAGAGCTTTCTTAATTGATGAGTCAGGCGCTTCACAGTTTCACAGCGAGGCCCATCAAAGCATTTCTACACCGGGTTCAATCCACCCTTTGTTCTAATCACAGTCGGACTCTTCACCTGCGCGTGAGGCCACTCTTTTCCAATATAAGCCATATGGACACACTCCGGGAATTCTGAGCTTACTATTCTCAGCCTCTGACTCAACCACACACACACACACACACACACACCGGCTATGTGTTTAAAATGTACTAAGAATCCGGCCTTGCTGGTCGCCGGCATCACGGCATCTCGTACTTAAGCGCCTAAACTGTCATGATGGCTGCACAGTTGGATGCGTAAATGTAAACATACAGACGTGTAACAGCGTGTTTCTCTTAAACCTAATTGCCATCGCAGAAAGATCCGGAAAGGGAGCGGACAGCATGTGCACCGGCAGACGGAGCGACAGGCTTTCTTCTCCGAGCTAATGACAGAAATCCCGTAGAGGGGATTTAGGCGATCTGCTTTTTGTTTCCAGCATTTAGAGCAAATCGCGGTATGTCGGAAAGCAGGGCGGTTTTCCGAACGGCTCTGGGTTGGCTGGAGAAAGAGAGCGGCGTGCTGCGTGGGGCAGTATTAGATCCTGATGGACATGTTTTGGACAATCTGGTTATGTCTGCAATCATCAGAGTGATGTCCTAATGAAGAAAAAGCTCCCGTGAATCACCTCTGAAGGCTTGCTGTAGCACAACATTCATGTCTGGTCACCGCCGCTCTGTAAACTAATGAGTAAACATGTACTGTGAATCCCACCGGTCGTCATTAGATTGTCAGATCACATGTTTAAAAAGAGCAGTAAGCCATACAAGGCCATGCAGTTCAGGATTTTATTGCTATTTTGAAATTATAGTAAAACGTAATGATAACACTTTACAGTAAACAATAGTTAATGCAACAGCTAAAATAAAATTACTTTTAAAAGGGCCAAATGTTGCGATTTCAAATGTTCCTTTCTCTTTGAAGCGTTACGAGATACTGTAACACCCCTGAAGTTGCAAAGATTACATTTTCAAAACCAAAGATTTTAAGGTTTGAATATAAGTTAGGACTTGTCCATACCCCCTAAAACAGCTCGTTTAAACACGCCTCCACTTTTCTCCATCACAGAGTTGGTTTAATCTAAACACCGTGCAAAGAAAGAAGGCGGAGCTATGATTCTGTCTGTAGTGTTGCTGCAGGCGCCATGTTCTGGAGACGCTGTGTGTTGTTGTGAAAGTCAAACTACTTACTTTGTGCTTCCAAAAGAGGACACGACTAGAAATCAGTGTTAAGTTGTGTTTCCAACACTGTTCCAGAACAGCTGAACATATTAAAATATCAGTCAGTCATATTCATATTCAAACTCTAAATATTTGAGTGCACAGAGACTAGAAAGAGAGGCAAGAACAGTCTGCTGCTGAACACTCACAACCTTTAAGATAGTGAGCTTTTCTTATTAAAGAAGCTGCTACTTACTATTCCAACGTCAGTTTGAATTATCTAATCTAATCATCAGTTTGTTGATATACACACATGCACACAGACATACACAACAAAGTTGTGAAATGCATATACAATTTTTTAGATGCACCCAGAACAACAAAAGACAATACTTTATTGAAACTTTTCAAGAATAGCTTACTGAAAATGCAAACATTTTTCAAGGTCGTTTTTGTCCAGTCGTTTTATCGCATTTAACCACAGCTGTCATCGTTTTTTTTTGGTCTGGCATTGGCATCAGGTAAGCAATAACCCAATATCACAACAAGATATTTAAAGCTCCTTTTGTATCTAAATCTGCGAATTGGCCGCCTCCAGTTTTCCCTTTTTATTTTGCCTCCAGCTAGCGCTGCGACATAATTGTGACGTCAGCCCTAGATGGTCTATTGAGTAAGTTACATTTTAGACACAATATTGTCTCTTTGTTTCTGTTTCATTAACAAAAATAGTTCCAAACAAAGCCAGAGCAGAACATTTGCTCGCCTTAAGCCATGTTTACATTAGATCTGGGAACAGGGCATTTGGGTTTAGAAAGCGGTACAAATAGAAGGAAAAAGGGTTAAAAGTGCATCTTTAGCTTGTCCTCATCTAAACTAGTGCTTTTACTGTTTCAGAAACAATCACGGTCCATACGAACTGAAAACACGTCACATGACCATTCATTCAAGTACAAGGAGCATGAAGTTATTGTTTACATGGGCAGAGCAAATTTGGTCCATTAGTCGCTTATTTGGTCCATTTATGCTAAAATAAAACCCTGAAGTTGGGTGTACAGTCTTTCTTAAGTGCTGTAAACAAAACACTTAACAACACTGTCTCATTACTAATTTGTACAAATTTATTTTGACTAATTCGTAGAAATTTGAACGACCTCACGGCTAGGTTATTAGCACAAATTCAAACTAATTGGCAACTCATGAAATGTGTACAATTTAGCAAAATTAGAGAATTAGCCACCTCATAAAATATGTACAAATTGCCGTGAGATCAGGCTAACCATAGCAAAAGTTAAGTGATTTAAAATAAATTCAATTCTTTAACTCAATAAATCAATGATCCTTTCAAGAAGACAGCCACTTACTTCATATTGAAATGAATCAGCGGTTTTGAACAAATTATTTGAATGCATGATTCAATTGATCACTCAATTAAGACCAACTTGCATTGCTGTTTTAAGTGTCGTATTAAATTACCCAATGACAGGCCTAAACTAGCCAAGGTACACAATTATTTATTGTTATCGGAAGAAAAATATCAAGTACTAATTTTGTAAGTATTGCACAACCCCAATACTGAGAAAAAATCTTGGCAAAGTAAGTCCAAATAAAAGTTAGAAACAAAATATAAAGAATGAAAGAATACAAAATGTATAAAGAATAAAGAATGTAGGTTAAAAGGGTTACTGTGAAAGAACAGTTTGAATTGGGCAGATTGCGAGGATGGAGGGTAAAGGAAAATGTTTTGTATGGCGCCTCTGTTATATAAAAAAAGCATGCATTCAGATGGAAGTCCATTCAAGCTATAACGAGGGACATAATTTTATTCATATAGATGACAATGTATGTCCTGCAACTAACGGTTGTCGCTCTTCCTTTAATTGTTTTATACTAGATAGCAGGGCCTTTTTATGAGACTGCAAATTGGTCCAGTGATGTCCTGAGGAGAGCTGAATTGAAGAGAGACGTGGTGATTATGGAGGTTTTGTGAGGAAAATGTAAAAAAGGAGTTTTAGAGCAGATTGAAGAACACATTTGAAGGTTGTTCAGTTATGCATAGAGAATTGCAGTGTGAAGTATTGACTGAAATGCAGTGTTGTAGTTGAGACCCATTCATTTGAATCAAGACCAAGAGGGACGAGTCCAAGTCAAGACTGAGTCCACATGCTCCAGTATCCATGACAAGTCTAAAATCATGAAAATATGGTCTCAGACTTGGACTCAAGAACTGAGATTCATGTCCAAGTGCATATTGTCATGGTTTTGATCTCATGGTTGGACTCTCTTCTGGTCCTGGTCATGATTTGGACTCAAACACTGCCATAATGTAGTGAGAAACCATCCCTGAAGAAGATCTGAAAAGTCATTCTGAATCATTTATATCTCTACAGTGATTTTACATTTTTGCACTGTTCTGCTCTACAGTTTTGAATTGTCTAAAAATAGCTTTTGTTAGAGGAAAACTTGGTCGCAAGCCATTGCAATGCTCTATAGGTGAATGAATCATTCATTTAAATTGGTTCTTTGCTATGAGCCATTCAAACCAAGTCACAATTCTTGAATGATTCATTCTCCTTATTAATTTGTTATTGATTCATCATGATTCATTATTCATTATGATTCAGTCAAAGGATTGTATTATGCAGTTACAACTAGCTGGAAAGGGATTTCATTAGTCAACCAACTAGAGTACTATAGATTAACTGATGTATATTTTAGTGTTCATTTTAAAATCCTATAATATCATATACATGTATATCATAAAAGATAATGCAGTGGACACTGCACATGACGTGAACTGCAGAGAGAATATAATTTGTAATTACTAGGTGAAAGTAGCATGTATTTATCACGGTTTGCTGAGTTTGTGCAGATGAAATCCAGTTATGTGGCATATTTCACAACTGTTTTGGGATTTGTGCATGAATTTGTTCTATTGATGAAGTGAAATCTGCATGGTTTGAAGGTGTCCTCTGTGATTCATACAGTACATTGCTTCATTTCTGAAAATTTCAGGCTTTTTTAATAATGCATGTTAATTTATTGCCTTTTTAGCAAAATCTGTATTCAACAGGAGTCTGTTTGGAGGTGTTTAAAAGTTTCTCTGATGTTTGATCCTGCTCTCTCACAAACACATACACACACGCATACTAATGTTCAAGGAAGCCCGTGAAGTGAACGCACCACGTCTCACAACAACAGCACAGCTTAACTCATCCCACCAGAACAACACACATGACAAGAGAGAATCACACAACTTTTCCTTATCGCATACTTGTTCTGCTTTTCTTTGTCTTATGCATAATACATAGGCTCTCCACTGGTAGCTTTGAACTCACTGTCCTCCTCTCCCACTCACTGTTTTCTCTGAGGGCTTTTGCTCTGCTTCTGCGGGTCGCATGATTGCATGAGGGACCTCCAAATCACAAACGTCCCCTCAAACACACACACACTGCTCTTGTTAGCACTGTCCGTTTAGCCGCAGCATGTGTGAAGGAAAAGAGTGTGTGTATGTGTATTCAGAGGTTGTTGGCTCAGACTGACATGACGCTTACAGAAACCAATGCCAGCAGCAATAAAGATCCTGCTCCAATTAATGACACCAAAACAAGCACACACACACACACACACACAGAGTCCATCAGAACTCTCTGTTATGGAAATGGCCATTTGTTCTCCCTCACTTCCTCTATGCGACAATCAGAATATTAGATTTGTTGTCACACAGACATGAAAAAACACACGAGCAGCAGCAGAAAAAAAACAGGGATGTCAAAGAAAAACAGTACTTAGAAACAAAGTTAGTGCTAAATTAAAAATGAATTTTATTTTGAGCAGTTTTCCGCAGTGCTGTCTGACAGTAAGTTTCACTTGGTCCATTTTTGATGGTGTATCCTTATGTGAAGAATAAAACTGACGTCTAATGAAGTGGTTGGAAGTAAATTTGTCCAAATACAGAAGATTGCAATTCCAACTTGCAATTCCATTTTTACTGAGATACAAGCATTGTAGTCATAAAATATTCACTTGGTTATGTCCAAGCTCGCTTGAATTTGTTCTAGATCATTAGACGTGACGTTATGGTGCCTGTGAGGCCTGTGTGAGACCGGTTTTTGTACCTTCATGCAGAAACGCTGTCTGTGAAGTCATTGAATGACTGGGCATTAAATAACAGACAACTTTTTAGTAAGTATTAACTATTCCAATAGGTGGCTGTTTTGTTTGCCTGTTCAAAAACTATTGCTTAAAGGAATAGTTCACCCAAAAATTCAAATTCTGTCATCATTTGCTCACCTTCAAGTAGTTCCAAACCTGCATGAATTTCTTCGTTCTGCCGAACACAAAGGAAGATATTTGTTTGTAACCAGGCTGTTTTGGGTCACCACTGACTTCCATAGTAGGAAATAAAAAGCTATGGGAGTCAATGGTGACCCAAAACAACCTGGTTACAAACTTTTACTATAGTAAAACCACTGCTTTTTGTGCGCTCCCCTCTGTCATTTTACTTGCATTAAGTATCAACTACTGAAATATCGGTATTGTGACAGCCCTAATACACATACAGATATTTAGAAGAAGTGCGTCAGTTCTGTTTTTCTTTAACGTGAAACTGAAGTGAAAGGATCATGCCATAGTCTGTGGATATCAGGACATCTCACACACACTGTTGTCATTTAAAATTCTTTTTGGTATGGAAATGCGCTTTGTTCTACATCACTTCCTCTGTGTTTCTTGGAATATTGGATCGGTCGTCACGTTACGCACACGCATTCAGATGCAGTGGAGCGCTGCAGCTTTTCTTAAACGCGGAGCTGTCAGAGAATAGGTTATAATGCAGTTTTCAGATAACAAAATATCAGCAGATAAACACGCATGCACACACTTTTCATTCGGAAGGAAGCATGATTTTGAGTATGAGTATTTGTTGCTTGTGAATAAAGTGAACACAGGATCCCAAGTTCATTAATGTTTCCAAACTGCATCTTGCAAATCGTGGCTAATAGTACATCTGTTTTGTCAAAGTTTGCGTGACTTGTGACTGGAAATATGTAATGCAGTTATTTAAGTGTGCAATTGTATTGACAGTGGCTTGTCATAATGGCTTTATGTATTGATAATGCGTTGTGCTTATGTGGATAATGGTTTTTGTTATTGATAATGTTTTGTGTTTTTGTAGTTAATTAGTGAGTGAGTATGTCCGTGTACCACTGTGGGAGTTTGTATGATCAATAGTGTGTACTAATAATACAGATGGCAATGTTTTGTGTTTGTCCCATCTAGGACATTCTAAAAATGTTGGCTGACCTTACTTAAAGGTTGTGTTATTTTTAAATGGAATTAAAGGCAAAGGCATAATAAAGTTTTCGTTAACATTTTTTATTTTGACAATAATAATTGTTCAACAAATGATTAAAGTAGCTTTGATGTGTTACTTAAAGCTGTACTTTATTGGACTACATGTTCAAAAACACAACTTACTTAGTGAGAAATTAACATTGTTATATTAACATTTAAAAAAATAAATAAATAAACATTGGCCAATGTTATGTAATGTAATTTTATATTGGTAATGAAGATTGTAAATAGACATTATTTGAAAGTTATCAAAGTTACTCTTAAGTAAGTTATCGTAATTATTAATGTTCAAAGGAAAATTGATGCCTTGTTTTTTGTACAAAGTGTTACAGTGTGTTACAGTGACATATTAAAAATCAAAACTGCAACAGCCCCATTTGAGGTTGCTGTATCAGTAGTCCAACTGGACATTTTAATATACCAATAACCAAGATGGAAAATTCAAAGAAATGTTTGAGTATATTTTTTTTAGCTAGGTAGTTTTGATGGTGTCTATGTGTTTATGCCCTGTGGTGTTTGAGTTGGCCTCATGATATGCGTTTTTATTGTGTTGTGTAAAGTCTCTGGCCAGCTGAGCCGGAGATTTGGTCAGTCTAAACAAGGCTTTAGGGGAGACAAGACGCTGTTTGCGTACTGAACCTTGACTGCTCCAAAATGCCTGCTGGTTTTAATCTGACAGACTGTCTGTCAGTGTGTGTGGACACTAAGAGAGAGTGTGACGGAGAGAGAAACCAAGAGAAATAGACCCGGAGAAATAAAATAAGCTGATCTCTGCATTTTGAGTTTGTGTGTGTGTGTGTTTGCCTATTCCAATTTGTGAAACTTGACTTGGTGAGTATGCTGTAGGATATCATTAGAGGTGGAAGGGGATGTGTGTGTATGTGTGTGCTGAGTCATGTGTGGGCTGACCACAGCAACTCCGTTCAGTATGTGTGTGTGTGTGTGTGTGTATTCTGTGTATGCATGTGTGTTTTTGTGTGGGCAAAAGTTGGAGAGTGTGTGTGTGTGTGCATGGTAAGGTCAGCATTGCATTTTTGTGGACTGGAACACATCCTAACCATCCCGCAGGGCACACACACAAAACAATCAGTGTCTAAAACTAGAGTTGATGTACCATACACATACAGTACACACATGCAAAATGCCTTTCTTTGCTAGCATGAACTCACAAACACAACAAATTGAAGACATACCTTGTATTGCTATTGTTTTGTCTAAAGCTTATAAATCACTGACGCTAAACAAAACTGTTAGCATTTTTTTAATTAAAATAATATATTTATATATGTATATATATTGAATATATGAATATTTGTTTTACCGAATTTAGGTCCCCAAAGGCTTTGTTGGATTCAGCTAACTTCTGGGGACAATTTTGTTCCCCAAGTATAGCTATGTAAACCCACACTTACAGACTTCCTCTCCAGCAGCACTTTATCATGACCAGAATATTGCTGAATCCACAACATTTTGTCCTTTCTCAAGAGCTTTTTTAAAACCATGTCATATAATGAGTGTGTGTGTGTGTGTGTCTTCGTTTTCACGGGTTATATTTTTGATCTTTCGTTCTCTATAATTATTTTGTTCCTGACTTGCATTCTCCTGCTGTTTTTCTTGTGTGTAGAGTGTGTGTAAGTGAATTTTCCTGAATTGCATCCTCCTGGTTTTTCTCTGGTATATAATTGTGTGTCAGTGTCCATTTTGAGACCTGGGTAGTGATGTCATTTGGCTTGCGGTTGCCTGGCTACCAGCCCCGTCTTTAGAACCCGACTTCCTCTGCTTGTGTTTGATCTTTTTGACGGATCCCTAATGACCTATGAGGTTTAAATGTGAAAGGTCAGGTTGTGTACTGTCATGTCATCTGCTCTTCCTAACATATTTCTCTGTTTTTTTTTTTCTCTCTCTGTCTCCAGGATGTGTTGGGTGATGGGAAGGCAGTGAGCATGGCCCTGTGGGCAGGCATATGGGCCTTTCTCCTACAATTGGCCCTTTTGCTGTTCATCTCTCCACCCCCTGGCTACTGCCAAGGTGAAAGGTCTCGCTTACATTTTACTCAACCACTGTACCATGCGTCGGTCTACGAGAACTCGGCCGCCCGCACCTATGCTGCCAGCCAGGTGCGCATGGGCGTCCCTCTCCAATATCACTCATGGGAGGTGAGGTACCGCATTACCTCCGGGGACGAGGAAGGATTCTTTAAGGCCGAGGAATATACTCTGGGTGATTTTTGCTTCCTGCGAATAAGAACCAAAGGGGGGAATGCTGCCATCTTGAACCGTGAAGTTCAGGACAACTACTTGTTGACAGTGAAAGCTTCCATTAAGGGGGATACACTGGAGGCCTGGACAAAAGTTAGTGTGCAGGTGTTGGATATGAATGACCTTCGACCACTTTTCTCCCCTACCACATATTCAGTTACCATTGCGGAAAGCACACCCCTACGCACCAGCATCGCTCAGGTCACTGCCACGGATGCCGACATAGGATCAAATGGAGAGTTCTATTACTTTTTCAAGGAGCGAATGGAACTGTTCGCTGTGCACCCGACTAGCGGAGTTGTTTCTCTGAGTGGGAAGCTGGATGTTGACACTCAAAGCCGATATGATCTTGAGATCCAGGCTGTGGACCGGGGAATGAAGCTCTATGGGAATAATGGAGTAAGCAGTACAGCTAAACTGTTTGTTCATGTAGAGCGGATTAATGAGCATGTGCCCACTCTGAGTGTTGTTACATTAGCACCTGTGTGGACTGAGAAGTCCCCAGTCGTAGCTGTGGTCACCGTAGAGGATCTTGATGAAGGGGCAAATGGAGCAATTGAAACGGTGAGCATTGTGGCTGGGGACCTTCTTGAGCTTTTCAGCATCGAAAGGACAGAGATGCCAAGTGAAGAATTGGTGGATGAGGAAGTCACTCAGAAAGGATCTAACGAGTTTGTCCTTTGTGCAACAGAACAGTTTGACTGGGACAGTTATCCGTTTGGATTAAACCTTAGCTTGCAGGCTCGGGATCGTGGAACACCTCAGAAGTTTTCTGCTGTGCACACTGTGCATTTACGACTGTCACGACCAGCCCCGGCAGAAGTTACATTTCAGAAGGATGAATATGAGGTCTTGTTGAGTGAAGTTGCCCCTCCTGGAACAGTTGTGGAGGCTGTGAAACTCCAGCCAGAGCCAGATGATGCTGAGTACATCCTGACCCCATCTACTGATTCAGGGTTCTTCAGCATAAACACCATGACTGGTGTCATCAGCACGGCACGTTGGCTCACTCAACTCACACAGGAAGTATTTGAGCTAGAGGTCTTGGAAGTAGACAGTGACCTTAGGGTTAAGGTTAGAGTCGTTCTTGAGGATGCCAATGACAATGCACCGTCATTTGCCCAGCAGTCTTATGAGGTATTTATCAATGAAAGTGTTGCGGTAGGCACCACCGTTGTTGTGGTTACTGCTTTTGATGGTGACCATGGGGAAAACGGGTACATCACTTATAGCATGGCTAGCTTGACACCATTACCTTTTAGCGTGCAGCAGTTCACTGGAGCAGTCGCAACAACACAGGAGCTGGACTTTGAAACATCTGTAGAGAGTTTTAGTTTTGTGGTTCGTGCTTCTGACTGGGGGTCCCCTTATAGGCGTGAGAGTGAAGTTAATGTCACTGTGCACCTAGAGAATGTCAACGATAACAAACCCCTATTTGAGAAAGTGGCCTGCGTTGGTGTAATCTCTCGAGACCTTCCAGTAGGTGAGGTTATCGCCACAATGTCAGCCATAGACATTGATGAGCTAGAGCTAGTCAAATACAAGATCCTCTCAGGGAATGAGCGTGGGTACTTTGACTTAAATCCCGATTCTGGTGTCATGACCTTACATCACTCCCTAAACACTGCAGCACCCAAAAACTCATTCAGTCTAAAAATTACTGCTACAGATGGGGAACACTTTTCCGATCCCATGTTTGTGAACATATCTGTAGTGCTAGGGAAGTCACCGCCCAAAAGCTTTAGTTGTACCGAAACCAGAGTAGCCCAACGACTAGCTGAGAAACTTCTGAAGAAAGCCAAAGCAAGCAGTAAACCCAAAATAGAAGAGGGCTTTATTGACCTTTTCTCTGTGAACCGTCAAATGCCTCAATTTGACAAATCCTTCCCAACTGACATCACTGTGCGTGAGGATGTACAAGTTGGCACGAGTGTGTTTCAGGTAAAAGCCTTTGATGGAGACACTGGGTTCAATGGACAACTCTTATACGCCATTGCTGATGGCAACACAGACAGTTGTTTTACTATTGGAATTCTAAATGGAGTAATAAGCATCTTCCTTCCTCTAGACCGTGAGAGGACAGATCGCTATCTTCTAAACATCACACTGTATGATTTAGGCCAACCGCAAAGATCCTCCTGGAGGCTTCTTACTGTTTACATAGCAGATGCAAATGACAATGCACCTCAGTTTCTTCAAGACGGCGGCTACCAGGCCCGCATTCCCGAAAACACCCCTATTGGTACCGAAGTCATCCAAGTGGAAGCTACTGACAAAGATCAAGGTCTCAATGGCGAGATCCAGTATTCCCTACTCACCAGCACATCACAGTTTGGCATCAACAGCTCCAGTGGGATTGTATATGTTGCAGGTCAGCTGGACCGTGAGTTTGTTCCATTCTTCGTATTAAAAGTGGAAGCGCGTGATCGAGCAGAGCGAGTGGCTCAACAGTTTTCAGTAACAGCTCTTAAAATCTATCTTGAGGATGTTAATGATTGTCCACCAGCCTTTATCCCAAGTGTTGTCAGCGCACGTGCACTAGAAGACCTCCCAGTGGGCACTGTCATTGCTTGGTTGGATACGCAAGACCCTGACCTGGGACTTGGAGGGCAGGTGCGATACTCGCTCGCCAACGACTACGATGGTCGTTTTGAAGTCGACAAGACTAGTGGTGCCATTCGTCTTACTAAGGAGCTGGACTACGAAACTCAGCAGTTCTTTAACCTAACAGTTCGAGCAAAAGACAAAGGCCGACCGGTGTCTCTCCTGTCAGTCAGCTTTGTTGAACTGGAGGTGGTGGATGTTAATGAGAACCTGTACGCACCATATTTCTCGAACTTTGCAATGAACGGATCAGTTAAGGAAAGCGTTCGGATTGGGACTTCTGTGCTCCAGGTCTCTGCAAGGGATGATGATACTGGAAGGGACGGCGAGGTGCAGTACTCCATACGTGATGGCAGTGGTCTTGGGAGGTTTACCATTGATGAAGAAACAGGTATGTGTGGATCATGTCTTTCATATTAAATTACTTTAAAAGTTCAATGATGCAAGTTCAAAGTGCTTGTGATTTGGTTGAATATACGGTTGATGTGGCTTACTTCATTTCATTCAGTGTAAGGTAAAGAGATTACATGGTAAGGTAACAAATCTTTTTTTTTTCTCGAAAGGGTTTTTCTGAGTCATCTTATTGTGGTGTTCTAAGTAGCTTGCTTTGCTTGCATAATCACTAGGTATTGAATACAGCTAATATGCTGCAAATAGAGCCTGTAATACAGGAAGAAAAAAATATAACACTGAGTTATATGCCACTCACAGTGGCTTTATGGGACACATAAATGAAGAGTGAATAGGCTTAAATGGTTTATCACCTCAGGCTAGTAAAACACTGCACTGGCCTACATTTTATTTAGGTCGAGTTTTGACAGTTGAGATGGTGGGGAAATGATTGAAATGCGACCGAAATTTTGATAGCGTTATGGTTAGAGTTTCATGCACTGCATTTAATTTACGTGCACTGTTTTGATGGATCATTTGTTTTTTGTTCAGTTCTGTTGGACAAAGTGTGTGTGTGTGCGCGTGTTTGCAAATAATGAAAAAATGTCTGTGTATGTGCTGAAAAGTGTGTGTGTGTGTGTGTGTGTGTGTGTGTGTGTGTTTGTGTGAGGTTGATTTATGTGTTAAACCTCTGTCGGAAGGACTGAATTACCGCACAAAGCTCTTTTATTTACATTTATTGCAGTTGTCATGTCATTCTGTCTGACCCACACACTTAGCTTTAACCCTCAATTTTTTCCTCTCCCCCTTTTCTCTCACTCTGTCATTTTCTCGTTCCCCTTGACATTGAGTTTTCTGTCAGTGAACCGATTTTTATCTGGGTTTTTCTGTTGCTTCTGAAGGCAAGCGTTACTATTAATATTACTCATGCTTAGTTCTAGGGATTGATCAGGTTCTTGACTGTAAGTGTTCACATCAGTATGACATCCGTCAGCCGCATAAAAACCAAACACATAGTATCATCCTAGCACTAAACCACAACACCTATGCTATTTTTACAAAGGCAAACACCACTCACGTTTTTTTAAAGTCCATAAGACTAAGAAATAAACAAGGCACGATGAAGTATGTGCGAAAGTGTGTGTGTATGTGATATCTCTCAGCCTGGAAGGTGGCAGAGGTACAATAAACTGTGAAAAAGAAGTAGCCTATGTGATATAAAAGAAGTGTTCCTGTTGAAAAATGTTTTGGGAGCTTATTTCTAGTTGATCCAAGCTGGTCGATCAGTCACCATGATCTGAAAGCCATATTGACCACCTCGAAATGGGATGTTCATGTCTACCGTCGATAGTAACAGCTTATGTCCAGCTTGGAAAAGCTATCATGTTTCATCCCTTTTTTCCATCAGGGTTTTGTAAGAGAAGTGCTGGGTAGTAACTATTTTCTAGTAATCTGGATTATTAAATATTAAGCATTAGATTATTTAGCATTTTAAAAGCTAGTGATTAGATTACTGGTACTTTTAATAGATTACATGATTAAAACGTGATTACACGTGGCAGTAAATTATTCATAATGTATAATCTCTAACCTAATCTCTTTTCTCACTTATATGCATTATGAAAATCTTAAGGTCCTTGTGCATTTTACATTTTTGTTTGCGTTTTTAATTACATTTTTATTTATTTTTTTCATATTCATTATTCTTTACTATCAAAATGCATGCTACAGATGCAAAAACGCAGAAAATCGAACCTGGTCCAAATCGTTTTATGAGTTTCGGCGTAAACGTGATTGACATAATGTGAGGTGTGAAAATTTTGGACGAAAAATTCGTAGTGGCCGTTACAGTAACTTCAAATACAATATCAGAAAACGAAGAGAGGTCACACATTTAGTTTTTTTTTGTGTACTACAATTTGTAAGGAATCTACCCAACACTGGATAAGAATATGTTAAAACCATGGACCAAGCGAATGACGTTGACGAGACTTCAGTGTAAATCGAGAGACTGAGGCGAAAAAGAAAACTAGACTGGATGAAAGAGTTTGTGGTTCAGAGGACAGAATGGTGTGTGTGTATTTGTGTGTCTACTCACCCGCAAGCTGCTGAAAATGATCTGGAGGTTTTAAAACGACCCTCAGATCTCCTGTGGTCTTTCACCTCTCCTTGGAATGAGGGAATCAGGAAAAAAGGAGTGGAAGCCATGAATATCTGTCTTTTTCTTTTAAGACTCAAACGAGAGGGTTCACCGTGGCCTTTAAAGGGCATGAATCACACACCGGTGCAGAACAGTCACCTTCTACTTTTTAAACCCTGCTACAACTCCCTGACAGCAACAAAGCAAAGTATCTCCAGTTCTGTACTTCAGCAGTGCGGTACGAGGGGTTTTGTGAGATTTGTGTCCTGGCAGCAGTTGGATCAGTGTCTGTCAGGAGTCGACTCTTTGAGGATATCGCACCTGTCTCGGGCTTCTTCTTTTTTTAAGCTGATCTTTCCGGTGCCGTTTTAGCTTGTGATTCTGAGGTGTGAGGTGTTTTATCAACTAATAAACTTAGCAGTCCTGAATATTCCAGCAATGGCTAACACGTTTACATTGATATTCTTTTTTGACGTTTTGAATGATTTATATCTGAATGCATGTTTTGGTTATTATTTTTTTTCAGTCATATTTCACATGACGCAAGTCAATTTGCATTTTTCAGTCCAAAACAGCTTATATGAGGCATGAACTTAATTATTATCATATTACTAAGATTATTACAAAACAATATTATTGCATTGAATTATTAATTAAAATGGTAAAATATATACACTTGCATATCATAGTATAATTAAATTATATAATATAATATATTTAGTGGTCAGTAATGCTCTCCATGTGCTCTCCAGAGGTAGCCTGACTGCCATTAGGTACCGAGATGAGATCCTCAGACCCCTTGTAAGATCATATGCCAGCTCCGGTTGGCCTTGGGTTCCTCCTATGGATTATAAATTTTGAAAATATTTACGTTTATACATTTACATATATTCATATTGTTTTTATAAAAAGTTTATACTAACCTTATGTATTTTTCTTAAAAAATATTTATGCATGTCTTTTATGTAAGGGATAATGTACAGGCAGCCGGTAGTTATCGCAGGAATAAGCCCCGACAGTGTGATCATTTTTATTTTATTATTATTTTATTTTATTATTATTATTTCACGATAACTACCGGCTGCCTGTATATTATCCTGCTTATTACACGGCTACTTGCCAGATGATAAAAAAACTGAAGATGAATATGAATTTGAAACATTTTATTGGCGTATTTGTTTTAAATTAACATTTTCATCCTTCCGCGAAACTATATAGTACCACGTGACTAACATTCAACCGTAAGACAATTTATAACATCTACATATGAATATATAACAACGGATGTA
>JAUCMT010000028.1:17410509-17439529 GCA_032357475.1 Enteromius thamalakanensis
GTTTTCGTCAAAAACATTAATTTCTTTTCGACTGAAGAAAGAAAGACATGGACATCTAGGATGACATGGTGGTGAGTCAATTATCAGCAAAGGTTTTTTTGAAAGTGAACTTCTCCTTTAACTTAATACTCCCCAATCTAATAATGCTGTAGTGGACAAAAACAGACCAAAATGTAGGGAGAGAGGCAGAAGTGCTTGAAGGTTTACACTTAGGGAAGGATGCAGTGACAGTTTCATCAGGTCGGTCCTTTTAGCCCTGGTGTCTGTCTTTCTGTCTTGTCTTTGTTCTCTCTTTCAGTGATTCTATTTGTCTTTCTCCCTCTGTCTGTCCCTCTCTCTATATTTATATAAGTTCAGCAGAACTGCTCTTGCTCTGTTGCCGTTTAACCATCAGCTAGCTCTGCTTTCCCATCATCCCTTGGTGTTGTGCTGTGTTGCTTAAACGTGATTGGTTGGGATGTGAATTTGAAAGCGTGTTTCACAAATGTGATTTAAATGTGCGTTTGATATATAGCTGTGTGTGTGTGCTTAGCATTTACTGTGGAGTGGTGATAATGGTTTTATACCTGCTTCCATCCGTGTGTGTGTGTGTGTGTGTGTGTGTGTGTGTGTGAGTTTGTGTTTTGTTTATGAGCTACCTAAAACCCTTCTGGCAGTCGTTGACCCAGCCTTATCATCTGCGGCCTGATTAAATGCGTCATTAAACAGCCAATCGAGTGTGCATAAAGGTCAAGGGTCAGCCCAGGGTTAGCTTGCCAGACGAGAGAGCGTGTGTGAGGACAGCGAGGGTGGACGGTGATGAATGAAAGGGTGTGTATGTGTATGTAAGTGTATCTCTCCACCAGGTGTTACAGCAACAGGCGGCACGAGATGATTAATGCGCCCTGGGTAGAATGAGTGTGAAGAGGAAGCATAGCACCCTGCCAAAACACACTTTCACCTCTGTTCACACGCATAGGGGTTTAAACACTACCTGACCTGCGTCTTAAAGGGACAGTTCACCCATAAATGAGAAATTTGAGTGGTGCAAAGAATAGCAGAAGTAATATAAATTTGTGGAATTTATTGATTATTATTGTTTGTTTCTCACGCAAAGTTATCGTGTGATTAAACTATATTTATGGTGCATTTTAGAGCTTGTGGTCTATTTTTGTTGAGCGTTTGGTGAACTAATATCTGTTAATAATAAAATAATAAGAGATATTTCATTTTTGGGTGAGCTATCCCTTCTAGTCTTTCACTGTGTGATAATAGTTGTTTCTTCAATCCATACCTTTGGCTTGCCTTTCTTCTGTAGGTGTTAATAGTCTGTGCACAGCCGAGGCACTCTTTCTTGTCAGGTCTAGAGTGTTGTGTGCTTGTGGGCTGTATGTGTATGATTCTGTTTGTGTAGGAGAAAAATGGAGGAATCTTTTTATATCGCTTCAGAGTACCGCACACACACACACACAATTGCATACATATAAGAGTCTACATGTCTTCATGTATTGTGTTAGTGTTTTGCATATGTGAGATGTCTTTATATGTGTTTTAAGGATTTATTGTATATGTGGGGTGTGTGTTGTGTATTTGCTGTGTGTGTGTATCTGTGGGTATAATGAGGAAATCCCATCTTACATATGTTTAGCACTTCCAAACCCTGTATCGCCCCCATCTGGTGTACATGAGTACTGCAGCAATGTGAGTTTGTGTCTGTGTGCTTGATATCTATATATATATGTATATATATGTGTGTTTATGTGTGTGTGTGTGTGTGTGTGTGTGTGTGTGAGAGAGAGAGAGAGACGTATCCATAGCATATGGAGAGTTCTTGTGTTTAATCATGTTGTCTCTTCTGGTGTAAGGCGGCGATGTGGACAGTATGTTTGACGTTGAGAAAGGTGTCGGGACTATCATCATCGCTAAACCTCTGGACGCAGAGCAGCGATCCTTTTACAACCTCACTGTGGAGGTTACAGATGGGACTAATATAGCATACACTCAGGTAAACACACACACACACACACACATATATAAATACACATGCACTGACACTTCAAACATGATACAATCTCATGCATTTTTGTATTGTATAATTAATGTAATTATTAATAAATGCTTCTATTGTCTGCATTTGTAAGTTGTTTTGGATAAAAAAAAAATGTATAAAATGGATGATTTATACATGCACACACACACACGCACGCACGCACACACACACACACATCACACACACACACACACACACACAACACACACACACACACACACACACATATTTATATATATATATATATATATATATATATATATATATATATATATTGGACAGAAAGGGCATGTATATGATTTTTAAACATTCAAAATGAATATAATTATAAAATATTGGCACAAATGACAATAAATTACTATTTTATTACAATTATTATTTCACACACACACACACACACACACACGCACACAATTTTTCATATTTTAATAGTGCTGTCAAATGATTAATTGTGATTAATCACATTCAAAATGAAACTTTTTGTTTACATAAGATATAAGATGTATATTTATTATGGATATTTATAAATACAGGCCCATGCTTGTATGCATTTAAGAAGAATATGTTATGTTTATATATTAAATATGTTTATATATAATATAAAATATAAAGTTGTACATACTTGTAAATATTTCAAAATATATACTGTATGCATGTGTATTTCTATATGCATAATAAATAAACACAGTACACACACATTTATTATGTAAACTAACTTTTGAATGCGATTAATTTCGATTCATAATTAGCCAAGCACGATTTTTTAGGAATTTGTAGTTATAATTTCTCTCCACCTGTACACCTTTCTTTTTTATTGGTGGATTCTATTCATCATATTAATAATTTATTTAAATGTAATATAATTTTTTTATAATAATACAAATTTTATTTAAATTAATATTATTGTTTATTAAAAAAAAAAAAATATATATATATATATATATCCGTATTAATTCATGTGTATAATCCGCATTTCTCTCCACTTAATTATACGGCCAGACATGAGGCATAATATTTCTTCCTATCTTTGGGAGCAGCTCTTGTCTTTTACACACTTCTGAAAGTGTCTCGGGAGGAAGCTCACTAGGTTCTGGAGCAGAGTTAGTGTTTGTCCGCTTGACAGCAGCTGTTTAGTCGGTGATTGATGCTGATGTTTGATGCTGAGGGTTTGATTGATAACGTCTGTCATCGTTCAGATTGCCTATCCCTGATGTCAAGGTCCCGTCGGATTGATAGCTCCGTTGCCATGGATACGAGCCTTTTTCAGTGCGATATGTCCGTGAAGGTCAGAGTTTAAAGGACACAATCCATCCTAAAAGGAAAAATGTGGGAGAGTGAGGAAAAAATGAATGATCGATCTGTTTGTCTTTCGGAGTAGAAGCTGCTGCAGGGATAGGAAGAGCTCTCATTTTCATTCAGTTTGTTATATATATACAAAGCAAATTAAAATATACACATGCATGCACTCATTCAAATTCAGTCAGTTGCTTATATTTTGAATACAAAGTGCAAACACACACACACACACACACACGCGCGCGTGAACAGAGAGTGCTAGAGGGAGGGTCAGAGAATGGACAAATGGGGGAAAATGATTGTATTCCTCTCCGAGACTTGTTCTCTATTTATAAAGCACCCTCCTTCACACACTTTCATACTCAAATATACATTCCTTCTCACACACACATACAGATGCAGCTCAGAGTGTGAGACGGAAGTGCCCGTCTGTTATTATTTATAATTAGACCAGCTCGTGTGTTCAGATCTCGCAGACACTCTCCTCTGACCGCTGGGGCTATTAATACTAGTTAGAGACTACTGAGTGTTTGCGCCAGCCGGTTTGTTTGTGCTTTAGCATTCATGGTGTGTGCAAGTCACATGATTTTCATTAAGTTGATTCCAGTTTTATCAGTATTGATCAGACACGTAGTAAATAAAACTCCTAAAACAAAAGAAAACATTGGTCGATACGAGGCTGCTTTGTCACTTAGATGTGATCTAAGTTACTAATATAATATACAGCGCTTCAATTTCATGAGCTTTCTTATCGAGTACAGTTGAAAAACACATTTTCAGATTGCATTTTCCACTTAAGATAATTTATTTTGACAAAAAAACCTGGAACAACATTTGCTACTTAAAGAACTTGCACAATGCTCCATTTTACTCCATTTTGTTTTGTTTAAGCTTATTTTAAGTTGCATTAATTTATTTATTTATTTTTCTCATTTTTATTTCACTTTAGTTTTAGTAATTCCAGTAAAATAATCAATTATCTATAAAATATTATTATTTTTGTTATTATTTCAGTGTATTGCCCAGGCAACATTTAATTTCTGTTATTTTATTTATTTTTTTTATCTAATATTTATATTTTATTTTCTTTCGAACATTTTCTTACTTCCTATGTTAACATTTTGAATTTTATATTTTATATTTATATTTTATATTTAGTTAATTGTTTTATCATTATTTTAAGTTTTTTTTTCTTCTTCTAATTGTTGTTATTTTTATATCACTTTGGTTTTATTAATTTTAGTATTTCAATTCCGATAACAAAAAAAAAAGTAATCATATTTTTTATCGTTATCATGTTTTTATTGTGTTATTTTTTAACCTAACCAGAATTACCCAACTGCAATTTGATTGAGATTAATTATTTAAAACAGAGCCATGTTTTTGCAAATGAACTCTTTATATTTAGTTTTGGTTAAAAGTAGCAATACTTCTACTGAGAAGTTACATTTTATGTTGACTTCCTGTGTGTTTTTTCATATTTTTCTTCCCAGGTCCACATTACTGTTCTGGACAACAACGACAACGCCCCCGTTTTTTCCCAGCCCACCTATGACATCACAATCACAGAAGACATGCCCCCGGATGCCGAGGTGGTTCAGGTGTTGGCATCTGACCGCGACGAGCGTCACCGTTTGACCTTTAGCCTCCAGAGCAGCGTTGACCCCAGCAGCATGCGGCTCTTCCGCATCGACCCTAACAACGGAATCATCTACACGGCTCGCAGACTGGACCACGAGAGCCGGACACAGCACATCCTCACCATTATGGTAAATCAGATTGCTACAAATAGACATTATAAAAATAGCACATAACCAGTGCACCACATTAATTCGATAAATTAAAGATAGTTTTACTATTTTCATTATTTGAATGATATATTTTTTTTTATTTTATAATTTTTTCTTTGATTTGTTTTTAAAGTATGAAGACTTGAACAACATATTTTATTCGATCTCATTTCATTTTATTGTATTTTTGAGAGAACTTTGTGACTCTCTCTGGATAGATAAAGCAGCAGAGGTATGGTTTGATTAGTGTTGGTAGTTTGTCTCCCTCCTGTCTCTCTTTCACGCTCTCCATGCTTGAGTGCTGGTATGACAGGAACAGGAGATTGCTCCTTGTGCTTTGGCAGCCGTCACTAGTTTAATGTCGTCTGCACCTGTGTCGTTTCTCCACTGTGATCTAATTATTGATCTGATCTGTATCACTCCTTGTTTCCGCACTCCCCTGACGAGAGTGAGAGACTGTGAGTGTCATATCTAATAAGCACAAGGATATTCCTGCTGCCTGCAAACAGATGAAATTTGTTATTATAATCCAGAGAGAGATGTTATCCACTCCATCTGGCAGAGAGCAAGTCTGTTTTGTGTGTATGAGTTTGTGTGTGTGTTGCTGTTTCTTTGTGTTGGATATTGCTGTCTGTCTCAGACAGGGAATTAATTTTAGTTTCTTTCTACCTCTCTCTTTACTTTACCTCCTTTACTCACCTTCTAGGTGAAAGATCAAGAGTTCCCGTACAGACGTAGTCTTGCTCGTGTCCTGATTGGTGTAGAGGATGTGAATGACCACGCCCCTCTTTTTACCATGGTGATGTATGATGGACAGGTGTATGAATCAGCGGCGCTGGGATCAGCTGTTCTCACAGTCACTGCACTCGATAAGGACAAGGGCCAGAATGCACAAATCAGTTACAGCATTGACTCAGGTATGCACACCCTCACACACATTACCTGTCAAAGGTAGGACACACTTCACTGAGTTTCTCACGATCTTTACTTAACTTTGGATAAATTGGTTTTGGATTTGTGTATACGTATAACATTACCTATTCTGTTCAATTAAATTAATTGCATACATGTAAATTTCTATTGTTTCACATTGTTTGGCATTTTTGTCACATTTTTTCCCCCCATAAATTTCATTATTTAAATTATTGTTCTAAAAGTATGAAAACTGTACAATTTTTACTATTTTATTCACACACATAATGGCAAGCATGCAAGTCATTATGACAAATCTATGTTTTTTTATACAATAACGTGCTAGCTAATACAGCATATTTGTAAGATCTTATTTTTTATATACAATTTTTTTTCTTTTTCAATATAGGGAACACAGGAAACACTTTCCGGATTGATCCTGTTTTGGGCATCATCTCATTGGCTCGGGAGCTGGACCTGTCCAACATTGGTCACTACATCTTGTCAGTTAAAGCAATGGATAACGGTTCTCCAGCATTGTCTTCAACAGCTGTCGTCCGAATCGCAGTCACCTTGTCCGATAATGCAGGTCCCAAGTTTCCCCAAAGTGAATATCAGGCGGAAATATTAGAAGGTGTTGCTATTGGAACTTCAGTCATTACAGTGAACGCTCTAAGTCTGTCCACACTTACCTATGATATTCGCCATGGCAACGGTCATCGGACATTCCGCATCAATCAGTACAGTGGAGTGATCACTACACAAAAAACACTAGACTTCGAAACTGTTTCCTCCTATGTGCTAATTGTCACAGCAAGCAACATGGCTGGACAGGCCTCAAATGCTACAATAACAGTTACAGTTCTTGACCAAAATGACAACTCTCCAGTCTTCCAACAGCTGCGCTACCATGGAAGCATCAGCGAAGGTGCCGGGCTTAACAGTGTTGTGCAAAGTGAGAATGGTCAACCACTAGTCATACGAGCAAGCGACGCTGATCGCAACCATAATGCCCTTTTGGTTTACCAAATCATGGAAGAATCTGCCAGGCGCTTCTTTGCAGTAGATGCCGGCACTGGCTCAATAAGGACAATTGCTCAGCTTGACCATGAAACCACTCCTACATTCCGCTTCCATGTTAACGTCCGGGACAGCGGAAATCCACAGCTCTCAGCTGAGCGTCCTGCAGAAGTGACCATTGAGGTGCAAGATGTCAACGACTGCCCTCCTAAGTTTTCCCAAGATTCCTATGAAGCTGTTCTTTTGCTCCCAACTTATGAAGGTGTGGAAGCCCTACAAGTTTTTGCCACTGATCCCGATGGTAATGGCCAATCAGAGCTCACCTACTCGTTGACCGATGGTAGCATAGAACATTTCAGCATTGAGCCAAGCAGTGGATTGTTGACTGTAAGAAACAGTTCTTTTAGCAAAGAACGATTCCGGTTTAATGTCCGTGTTTCAGACGGACGCTACTCCAGTACCGCCCTGGTTACTGTCCTGGTGCATGAGGCTCTTGACAGTGGCCTGGCTTTTACTCATAATACCTACAGTGCCAATATTGAGGAGAACAATGGTAATGTGACCACAGTTGCTGTCGTTACAGCACTAGGCAACAAGTTGAATGAACCCTTGCGTTATACTTTGTTAAATGCAGGTGGGAAATTTCGCATAAGGCCAACATCCGGTGCCATTGAAACTGTCGGAGTGCCTTTGGATAGGGAAGAGAAGGAAGAATATGGACTTTTGGTACAAGCAGGCCGTGAAGAAGATCGCCTCCGTGTTGCAAGAGCATTGGTCCGAGTCCAAGTCAGCGATGTCAATGATAATTCTCCAGTTTTTGTTGGATTACCATATTATGCTGCTGTGCAAGTGGAAGCGGAGCCTGGGACGGCGATATTTCAAGTGACAGCAGTGGACCGGGACAAAGGACAAAATGGAGAGGTGAACTACTTTCTGCAGGATGAACTGGGACATTTTGAAATGGACCGTCTGAGTGGTGAGCTTCGCTTACGGAGAGCTTTTGAGTCTGATCTCTCTAGTGTGGAATATCAGGTTCTGGTATTCGCCCGTGACATGGGAACACCACCTCTTTCCTCTTCAGTCACTTTTCCCGTCACAGTGGTAAACAGAGCAATGCCAGTGTTCGACCGACCATTCTACTCAGTGAAAGTGAGTGAAGACATACCAATATGGACTCCAATACTAGGAATAAATGCAAGTAGCCCAGAAGGCCAGAGTGTCCTTTACACAATCACACATGGTGACCCAGGAACACTCTACTCCATTGGATTTGACACAGGTGTTATTAGTGTCATCGCTGCCCTGGACTATGAGACCAACCCTTCACACAGACTCATCGTTAGAGCAACGGACTGCCTCACAGGTGCTCGTGCTGAAGTGGATGTTGAAGTTACTGTTTTGGATGTCAACGACAACCCTCCAGTCTTCGAGCATCCCTCATACAAAGCTGTAATTTCCGAATCCGCCATGATTGGCACTGCAGCCTTGCAAGTTCTTGCAACGGACAGCGACTCTGAGAAAAACGCAGCTGTCCGGTACCAAATCATTCCAGACCGCACCAACAGCACAGACCACTTCCACATCGACAGCAGCAGTGGTCTAATTCTGACAGCTCGCTCCTTGGACCATGAGACCATCCAGCGCTATGTGTTTCTTGTCAAGGCAGCAGATAATGGATTTCCCCCGATGAGTAGCGAAGTGTGGGTCACAGTCGATGTCACAGACACAAATGACAATGCTCCAGTATTTAACCAACTCCTTTATGAAGCCTCCATCAATGAGTTGGCACCAAAAGGCCACTTTGTTACATGCATCCAGGCCTCTGATGCAGACCGCTCAGATGCAGAACGCTTGCAGTATGGCCTGGTGTCTGGAAATGAAAGGATGTTATTTGAGCTTGATGCTGCCTCAGGTGTCCTTACTCTGAGTGGCCAGAGACGCATGCAGCGGATGCCTTCTACCATCACCCTAAACGTAAGTGTGTCCGATGGAGTGTTTACCAGTACTGCACAAGTGCACATTCGGGTAGAGCGAGCTAATCTACATGCCCCCCAGTTCACTCAGGGCTTGTACGAGGCAGACGTACGGGAGAATGCACCATTGGGATCAAAGGTCATTGCAATCAGGGCACAAGATGCTGACCCTGAACCATTTGGGGATTTGAAGTATGTGCTGCTCTCAGATTCCGTTCGGGACTTGTTTAGTATTGATGGCAATGGACAAATTACAACTCTTGAACGTCTAGACCGGGAAGAACAAACTGAGATGGTGCTTTCCATTGCAGCTGTGGATGCTGGTGGCCGATCTGGATATTGCAGTGTCCGGGTTGCCATACTAGACGAGAATGACAACGCTCCACAGTTTGGTGCCTCAGAGTACCGTGCAAGTGTGCGGTCCGAGGTTGAACCTGGTACCCTTGTGACGCAAGTACAAGCTTGGGATCTAGATCAAGGTGCCAATGGACAGGTGAGCTATAGCCTGTACAGCGAAGCAAGCCTACAAGTTACTGAACTTTTGGATATTGACCCGGACAGTGGCTGGGTAGTGACCAAAGACAATTTCGCCCCATTGCGTGGATCTGTACTGTCCTTTTTTGTTAAAGCCTCTGATGGAGGGGTACCTATTAAACATTCCCTTGTGTCAGTCTACATACATGTTTTGTCTGCTGATGCCCACATACCTTCCTTCAGCCAGCCACAGTTCTCTTTTACCGTGCCAGAGGACATGGCCATTGGATCCTTGTTGGGAGCAGTGCATCTACATACCTCAACTAGCCACTCAACCTTACCTGTAAGCTTCGCAGCGATGATAGGACAGACTCCAGAGAGTAACAGTGATGGAGTCTTTGTGGTTGACAAAGAAACCGGCATGATCAAACTAGACAAAGCACTGGACAGAGAGCAGACACCTGCTTATCATTTCAAAGTGATGGCAATGTTGCAGCAGGGACGTTTGGATGCAGTTTCAGCTGTGGATGTGGAGGTTAAAGTGCAAGATGTCAATGACAACAAACCAGCGTTTGAGTCAGATAACTACGAGGCATCAGTCACCGAGGGTCTTTCTCCTGGGACTAGGATTCTGCAAGTACGAGCTTTGGATCCTGATTGGGCAGCTAATGGGCAGGTGACTTACAGTCTTGCTCCACCTGGGTTGCTCGGTGGCTCTGGCGGGGAGGACATTGAAGAGCATGGAGCCTACTTTACAATTGACAGTAGCTCTGGTTGGATATCAACACTGAAAGGGCTGGATCATGAACAGAGCCCTGCCCATAGTCTTACAGTCTGGGCATTTGATCTTGGAGATCCTGCTAGCCAGTCATCCTCAACAACTATAACTATAGCAGTGAGTGACTCCAATGACAACATGCCGCAGTTTCTTCAGCCCCGTTACTTTGGAAGTGTTCGTGAAAGTGATGCACCTGGTGAAGTGGTGGCAGTATTGAACACACGAGACAATGACAGCTCACCTGGAAACCGACAAGTCACCTATCATATTACAGGTAAGACAGTTGATATAATGCATGACCTTTAACACTGCAAAAAATCATGTTTATAATATACTTTTTTGTTATAAATTCAGGACATAGTATTGTTTGACTGTTTTTTTTCCCACTTCTTTTAAAGTGCCCCAATTATGGGATATGAAAGATTCATATTTTTGTTTTGAGAGTCTCAAACAACAGGTCGACATGCATGCAAGATCGAAAAAGCAGTTTAATTTTCGAATAATATTTTTATTTTATTTGTTTTATGACTTCCAAACGATTCCTTCATTGATTAATTTTTCCAAACCCCTTCAGTGATTGGTCAGTTTTATTTTAAATCAGTGTTTATGAGGTTTTAACACTAGTGGCACCTAGTGGCAGAGAATGAAATTGCTTTTGAATTCAGACCATTGGCAATATGTAAATGTTTCATTTTTAAACTTCTTTTAAAAACGAATACATTGTACTGTACGTGTCCTTATACTGTTGGCCATGTACCGTATCTGTGTGCTCTCAATATAAACACAGCCTGATTTTCTCAAGCCCTGTTCTGCATGTAAGCATAATGTAGAACAACGCTATTATGGAATGTCAGAAGTCCACAGTAATTACACCTCATTCATCCTCTCCTGATAATGGATTATTCGCTCTAGGGCGGCTAGCTGGATTTTGCGGGAGTACGTAGACTGACTTCTTGCTGTAGAGAAAAACCACACTCGTTTTATACAGATTTTATTAAAGCTGTGATGCAACCGCATGCAAATTACACCGGTGGGATTTGTGATGCGGAAGCGCATCACTTCACGAACGAAACATAATACAGTGACATTTCCGAAAGCAGTAGTTTAGGTGGATAGAGTCTTTGAAAAGGGCAAAAATAAACCTCCTTATCAGCATCTCGCTCAGCTAGCTTTAAATATACCTTTATATTAAGCCAGTGTTGAACATCTTGCTTGGCGACAAGGAACAGATTGCACACACAAACACACACATACACACCTTGCACATGCTCCTAAGCAACACACACTTGTAAATTAGGCGCTCAGAAACTCATAACATTGAATTAGGGGGCTGCCTTGTTCTATAATTCATGCTTTTCACACACACACACACACACACACACACACAGAAACACACTTCTGGGCCTGAACAGAATTTCGATTAAGCTCAACCTTTATGCTGTGATCATGATTTAAACTGTGCTGCCACCAGCAGGAGCAGTATTTTTAACAAGATTTACCTCCCACAACACACAAGCTCACAGCCTCTGACTCTTAACTAAATTACAGCTCACAACACTGGAGTATTGTCTTTCACTGCCATACCTAAATATTATTTTACATTTATATATTTGGCAGACACTTTGGATAATAAGGGCTTATGGTGCATTCAATGCATATTATTTAACTCTTAATATAAATGCATATAAGATATAATAAATAATAATTCGTTTTTAATATTAGCTACTGTATGTATCCTTATCCCAGCTTTTGTATAGTTTCAAAAGCTGAAAAAAAAAGTGAATCATTATAAAACACAAAAAAAGTCTCCTATTGTTAGCATCAATGTAAATAAGTGCACTTTTGTGACGTTTTTATATAATTTAAAGTCTAAAATATTCATTTCATTGATTGTAATTGCATTGAGAACAATGCAGGCTTCAGAAAGAAAATCAAACAACGTTACAGCTTCATAAAAATGAGTGAACTATCCCTTTAATTAAATGGTAGCCCACGGCATGCAAACTAAAGTAAACTTTGTGACATGAACCCTTGCCAAGTGTGCTACTGAGAATAGTCTTCTCTCAGTCTCCTTCCCTACAGTCCACACTTTCATAACGCTTAAATCCTCTAGTTCAAGACAAACTCAAAGGTCAGACAGACTCTAATACACTTTTCACAGCCCAGCGGCACAAACTGGCTCAGAGATCTGCTGTACCATAATACACACCGGAGGGAGGAAAGAGACAAATATACAACAGATTCCAGTTACCCAAATGTCTTTATTCTCTTTAGGAAGCCAGAGCATTATGGGTAAATTCACCTCTCAGGGTATTTTACTGCTGTGTTCAACAGAGCACAGAGCAATTAAACAGTTACTCTATGGTAGTTAATTGGATAATTTGAACTTTTATTTAGAGGTTCTTTGCTGAAAGTCGTTTAAAGGTTTATAAAGGATATCTTAAACCATGTTAGACCAGCGCACTGTATATCTCAGCGCTGAATATCCCCGCCGTAAAAGCTAGGATTTAATAGCCGTTAAATAGCTCTTCATGTTGCTGCCTCGTAAAGGTGAAAGGTCATCGCAGAAAGGCTAATTGACCAGAACTGACTGGAAATGGCTGGAAACACATCCATTTTAATTGGTTGGCAAGAAGAATGAAATATGATCTTTGAGAGAGATGTTTTATGCGTGTGTATAGGTGTGTGTTTGACTAGATAAAGTACCAACTATTACAATTCGAATACATTTTTATTTCCCAGTCCTATGTTACCAGCTGTAAGCTGGATATGTGCATGTCATATTTTTGGGATTTTGATGAGCCGTCATGCAGTGAAGTACATACTATGAAATATTATTGCAAGGTAATATAAAATTGCTGACATTTGTTCTTATGTAAATGGGTGTGCTTCTTAATTTTGTTTAGACACAGTGATGCATTTATTTGAAATAGACATTTTGTAACATTCACATGTTACAGTACACTTTTAAGTCATTTGCATGCGACGGTATGTGAAAAAAAATAAAAACACATTTAATTACTATGCTTTGATACTTGTTTTAACAAATTTTTTACACAATTCTTATTAAATTTTTGTTTTTTACTATTAAATATAGTTGCACTCTGACTATGGTCGGTTTTACAGATCCCAAATGCATTGAAGCCATGGGTGTGCATGCAAAAAGCCTGCAAGAAAATGAAATGTAAGAGTACAAGCTATATCTATGAAGCACAGAAAAAGCATGCAGTGTGTGAAAGTCATGCTTAACACTCCCTCAACTCGATGAGCGAGAGCGTGGGCTGAGAGAAATGGAGTCGGAAGGCGTCCAGGCCTTTGTTGATGCGCCTCTGATGGAAGCTGTTCTGTGTTATCAGCCCCCAGCTGAGTTAAATTACACTCTTTATTAGATGAATAAGGCAGCGTGTGTTTGTGCTATGAGTGTACAGTAATTGGATGCTTGTCATCGGGGCTGCTTTGATTATAGAGTCGTTTCTATTTAACTCTCGCTCTATAGTCGTCTCTATTTTTCTCTTTCTCCTGTCTGCTTGAGATTTAAAACATGACCTGTCCTAATGAGCCAGGTACGGCTGCCAACCCTGCGATAAATCAGGAAGGCTGTTATGAGGACCTAATTGATGGCAGTGTTGATAATTTAAAGAACTGATTATTATAGTTCATACTAATGAGTATGCCATCATTGAGAAAACTAATGGAGGTTATTAAAACTGCAGATAATCCTGGAAGCAAGCGTGTGCTGCGTTACAATCTGTAGTGGATTTTATTGCTACTTAAATTGTCACAGACTATTGAGAGAGTAACTGTCCGGTATAATCTCTTGTGTGTGTGTGTAGGTGGAAACAGAGGAGGGGTGTTTGCTCTCGGGTTGGTTCAGGGAGAGTGGAAACTGTACGTTAAACGGCTGTTAGACCGCGAGGAGCAAGAACGGTACCTCATCAATGTCACCGCAACAGACGGACTCCATGTTTCCACGGCAACCGTAGAGGTCATGGTCATCGACACCAACGACAACAGCCCCGTCTGTGACCCGGTGAGTGAAAAGCCCAGAAGTTCATTCGGGGGGAACATGTAAGGGTCGTCAGAGCTGGTCCTCCTGCTGTTTTTCAGTCGGGTAAAAATCTAATTAGTGCAGTTTTTTGACAGTTTCAAATCTACATGGTAAACATGAATGATTACAAACCAAAGCCAGGAATATTTTCGGAGCCAGTGAGGGAAATGATCTATGAGCATAAAACATGACCTTGTTGAAATAAGGTCAAGCTGAAAATCAGGCCAGTCTGTTTAGCAGGGGGGAATTTGGGTTGAGCCTTAAAACTTTAGATTTTGGAGCATTAGAAATAGAAACTATAGGCAAAATGCTTGAAGGAGTTTTCGATTGATCACGGTTGCATTTTAACTAAAATGTCCAAAAGTGTTTGCAACTTTTGAATCTATACTTGAAATGCATCCACTGCTGCCAAAACGTTCAATTCAAACTTTCACACATGCCTGTGATGGCCAAAGATGATTGCATTGAGAGTTTGGCTGTGCCTACCATGGCCAAAAGCATTTGAATGTCCAAAACTGTCCAAATGAGAATATTCAGATGTGCCCATGATTGCCAAAAAATGTCTGAATGCACCCATGCTGGCCCAAAATGATTCAATCAGATGGTCGTACATGCCTGTAATGGATAGGAAAAGGGGGAAATGAATGTTGGAGTGTTGATGCACCTGTGTTGTCAGAAATCAAACCAGGTGGTCAATATCAACATTTGAAGGTTGCTGGAATTGCCAGAAATGCTTGAATGTACCTTTGATGGGCAGAAACATTTGAATCAGAACTGTAAATATGTCTATGATGGGCAGAAATGATTTGTTTCAATGACCAGAAAGTTTTGCATGTACCTGCAAAGGCCAAAAATGTTCAAATGACAGTAGATGTTCTTCCATGCCTATAATGGCCCAAAATATTTACTGTTTAAAATGTTCTTTAGATTATGTGAATATGATAGTTAAAATTATGAACATGGTTACAATGGCTTTAAATGTTTGCATGTTCCTTTGATGGCCAGAAATGAACAAATAAGGTTTTTCATGCATACCTATTATTGCCAAAGTGATTGATTTGATTATTTTTAAGGTACCTGCAATGGCCAAAAAAAATCAAATGTCCAGATGTACACATGAAAGCTAAAATGATCTAATTTAATGTTTAAACGACCAAAAATAAATACATAAATAAATAAAAATATTCAATATTTCTGCATGCATACACTGTACGATGCTGGAAAATGTTTAAGATATGATTCTGATTCTGAAATCAGATTTTCAAATGTATGTATGATTGCCAGATATGATTGAGTTCAACATTTTAATATGCCTTCAAAGGTGGAAAAAACTCATTTTGCCCAAGTTGTTCAATTCAGATCATTCATATTTGCCTGTAACACTCAAAAAATTATGGGAGGGGTTTACAGACCTTAAGATTCAAATTTATTCAAACCAATTGTTTCAAAATCATTGCAAAATTATTCTAATATTAAATGCATATTTTAAGAAAATGACAATGTGTTCTGACCTTATAGATGCATTTGAACCTGTTGTAGGGGACCCCAGCCCAATATTAGGACACTTTAAAATACCACATGACCTACTCTTTAATAAAGACCAACAGGGTCCTTTACAGTTTCATTAAAACCAATACAATTTCCATTATAAACCAGTAAAGCCATAAAAAAAAGCTAATCAAGAATTGTCAGAAATGTTCAATTCAATTATTCAAATGCGCCTTCTAAGTTCAAACGGTTCGTTAATTAAGGATTAGTCCTGCAGACCTCAGTGTTTAAAAAACATTTTAATTTCACTCTTTATTTTTGGCTCTGAAAAAACGAGCAAAGAAGAGCTCTTGACTCTTAACAGCACACGCCAACCTGAATTTGAAGCCCGGAGCTGATCTGAGCTCTATAATGAGTGTGCTTGTGCCTGCAGGCCGTGTACTCGGTGTCCGTGTCTGAAGACGTCGCCATAAATAAGCAAATCCTCCGGGTCAAAGCCACAGACGCTGACGCGGGCGCAAACGCACAGATCCAGTTCTCCCTGTTCGGTTCCGGAGCAGAAGACTTCATCATACACCCACACACAGGTTTGTGAGTCCGTTGAAGAAATGCTCCTGCCTATAATGCTGCTGTTTGCTCATAAGTCTCTTTTTCTGTTGTTGTTGTTGTGTAGGCGAGCTGAAGACAGCCGCGGCGCTGGACCGTGAAAAGGTCGCTCAGTACTCTCTGGTTGCCCGTGCGACGGATGGCAGCGGTTTGTGGTGCGAGGCTGAGGTTGTGGTGCTTCTTTTGGACGTGAATGACAGTCCGCCGATGTTTAGCATGCCCCATTACACTGCTAGCGTCTACGAGAACACCGCCACTAAAGCTCTGCTGACCCGAATACAAGCCGTAGACCCTGATCTGGGTATGAGCATGTCATTTTGATGCGTTTGTGCTCAGACACCTTGAAAAATGTACAATTTTAGTTAACTAGCTTACTGTATATTAACAGATAACAATTGGACTGTGTCCTATGGTGTGACATTAACAACCTTAACATGATAAAAGTGTATCTTTGAAGATGTAGGTTACACCTATTACCTTAAGTGTTACCGTATCTTCATTCTTAGAGTTACAAATAGCATATGAGGTGTTTATCCTCAATGTTAGAGGGGATTTTTGTTACATGATTTTGCATGCGTGTTATTTACAGGTGTTAATCGCAAAGTGGTGTATTCTCTTGTTGACTCGGCTGATGGGTTCTTCTCCATTGATAAGTCCTCTGGGATCGTTGTTTTGGAGCGTTTGCTGGACCGCGAGGTTCAGTCTTCATACCATATATCGGTCCGTGCATCAGATCAAGGCGTTCCCGTTCGCCTGTCTTCTCTGGCGAACATAACGATCACGGTTCTGGACATCAATGACAATCCGCCCGTGTTTGAGAGGAGGGACTATCTGGCCACGCTTCCTGAAGATGTGGCAGTGGGAACGGAAGTGGTACAGGTTTACGCTGCGAGTAAAGATATTGGCACCAATGCTGATATTTACTACAACATCCGATCCGGAAACCAACAGGGCCATTTCACCATTAACATCAACACAGGTGAGATGCATTACATGAGATTATCATTGATGCAATACCGAAATTAGACGTTAAATATAAAACATAAGAAACAAACAAAACCCCACCAAATGATCAAATATTATCAAATTAAATGTTAAAGATGCCTATGATACACAATTATAAAAACTATTGTTATTTTATAAATATACTATATATATATTATGTTTATATTAAAGTATAAAACTTATACCACATACAGGTGCTATCTCTGTATCTCGAGCGCTGGACTTCGAGGCCTGCAAGGATTATTTCCTTACAGTGGAAGCAACTGATGGTGGGACTCCGCCCCTTAGTGCTGTTACCATGGTGAACATCAACCTGACAGATGTCAATGACAATGCCCCCATGTTCAGCCGTGACGCCTACAGCGTATCCATCAGTGAGGACGCTAACATCGGAGACACCGTGGTCAAGGTAACCAGTCATGAAATTCACATACGTCTTATTTGTGTCTTCGCGAAACGCGTTACGATTTGGTAATTTGTCGTGGTTGCCTAGGTGACCGCGGAAGATGTTGACAGCCAAGCAAATGGTGACATCCTGTATTCCATCGTCAGCGGTGACCGAGAGAACCAGTTCTTTATCGAGCCAATCACGGGCCAGATCAAAGTCAACAAGCAGCTGGATCGAGAAACGGTGAGGAACCGTCGCCACGGTGACCGTTACCATGACAACTGAGTGACAGCGACATAAAGGCATTAAATAGGACAAAATCCCTACAAAGACTTTATTTTAAATGACACTGATCAGGGACCAGATGAAGAGGAGAAGGAATCAAATCCCTCACGGCAGACAGCCTTTAATAACTGACACAGTGTCATAGTGTTTCATTTAATATGGAAGATTCTCCAGGTGTATGAGATTAAAATAATAGCATTACGCCTGTGAAACCATTACATACAAGAGAAAAAAAAAGAGAGATTATAAATGTGGAGTTTGCATTAGAAAAGCATATGTCCTGTATAAGAATCAAGTCCTTGAGCATTTTAAAGAAACAATACAGTAAACATTTGTGAAATGTAATTACTACTTAAAATATTTAATTTATTTTTACTTAATTTTTGGTCATTTTTTTGCATGTTGTTTTTGTTAATCACCACAAAGTTAAATAAAATAAAAAACATTTATTTAATTTTTTTCTAATATTATGAATGTCTTTACTGTCACTTTTGATAAATTTAATGTGTCCTTGCTTAATAAAAGTAATAATATCTTATCTTATCTTATAAGAACAAAATTACTCAAACCAAAAAATGTTGTTGTTTTTTTTAAATACTTTTATTTTAATTATTAAAAAGATTTTCACTAGCTTGGCTAGTGGCACATGATGTTATATAACTGCAACCACTAGATGGTGCTAAAGTTTCTTTAGATTACATGCAGACTCTCTTTTCACTCCCAAGTTAATTAGCTTAATGAAGTCGTTGTTGTCTTCAGCTTACAGAGTCTGTTCAGTTATAGATGGTTAATAGGGGTCAGATCATTCCCAGGCTCTTTTGAAATAAGACTTTGATGGATGATGTAGACATGCTCTTTAAACTTTCAGCGTAAATCCTCTATAAAGTCCATTAATTGTAGCTAAGCTTCAACAAAAGACCAAATAATGATTCATTTAGAAAACCAATCCCATCTGAATAGTGCATAAAATTAAAAGTGGAGTTTAAAATCGGAATAAAATGCCACAAATGTCCAAAAAAAAAAAAAGATCATCAGAAAATCTGATGAAAAATAGCAAAAAGAAGAGAGATTGGCAGGAAAGAGATACAAACCTAGATTGTGTGTCTGTATGTATGGAGCTTCAGATCATCCTTCAGCCTGTCATGAACTATTTATGAGTCAGGGTGAAAGAGAATATAGAGATGTGTGTTCATCTCTTCACTTTGTACTCTCTTTTCATCTCTTATTCTGTACGTTTTAAACCTCTCTCTCTCTGTGTATCTGTAGATGCCTGGTTACTTGCTGTCCGTCAGAGCTCTAGACAGCGGGACGCCTGCGATGTCCTCAACCGTTCAGGTCAACATCGACATCTCCGACGTCAACGACAACCCGCCCACCTTCACCCCAACCAATCACACTGCAGTTATACAGGTGCGTTAATGAGTGGCAGCTAAATCAACCAATCACATTCAAGTCACCTCAGCAGTTTAACGTGAGCTTTACTCATCGACAGGAGAACAAGCCTTTGGGAACGAGTGTCCTACAGCTGTCCGTCATCGATAAGGACGCCAGCCACAACGGCCCACCTTTTCAGTTCCACATCCTATCAGGAAATGAGGGGGCGTGGTTTAAACTGGATAGAGAGGGGCTGCTGACCTCCAATAAGGTGTTTCGTAGGTCGGAGGGCACCGAGTATGTCATTCACGTACAGGTAAAGAGGAATTCTGGAACAAAACATTCTTAAATTGTGCTGTCAAATGATTAAATGTGATTAATCACATCCAAAATAAAAATGTATGCAATGCATGTGGGCTGTGTATGTTTATTATGGATATATAAATATACACAAACGCATTTATATATTTTAGAAAAATATGTTATGCATGTTTTTTTTGTTTGTTTGTTTTTTTTATATTAATTATTATGTGTATTTATATAATAAATATACACAGAACACACACGTTTATTATGCAAACAAAAACAATTAGTTGAGATTAGGCGTTTTTGGAGAAACTGATATATTTTATTTAAATCACACAAGAATTTAGATTTAATACGAATGATATTTCTGTGGTTTGATTGACACTTGATTCAGCCAATCGCTGTCCTTTGTTTCACTTTCCAGGCCAGTGATTCGGGCAGGCCGCCGCTGTCGTCGATGGCGACCGTGTTGGTTCGTGTGATAGAGGAGAGCGTTCACAAGCCAGTGGCATCACCTCTACACGTTCACATCGTGACCATGGAGGACGAGTTTCCAGGAGGTGTAATCGGTCAGATCCACGCCACGGACCAGGATGCCTTTGATATACTCACCTACGGACACACACACCAGCAGAGCAGCCTGTTCAAGGTATATGAGTGTGTGAGCCATTATGCTTACATCACATTCATATTTTCACTGGTCTCTTGTTTATATGGAGTCTAAATTGAAGTCTGCTAAAACCCTTCAACTATTACCAATATTTATTAATTAAAATGAGTTCAGTTAAATTAGTTGACTACTCATTCTCATTTATTTATTACATTTATTTAACATTTTTAAATGATAGAGAAGTCATTAAAAGTATAAAAATGAAGTGTTGGGATTTATGCATATGATGCAAAACCCAGAATACTTTAGAATCAAAACTACCATAATCTTAGTTTTCTTGACGTTCATTTATTTTTCACAGTTTTAATAGTAATTCATATATATATATATATATATAGTTTTTATTACTTTGGTTAATTATTATTAAAAAGAATAATACATTTTTAATTTTTTTATTTAGACGTGGTAAAAAAAAAACAGCAAACTCTTAATTTAGTTCATAATGTGAATCTAAATGTTGTGAATCTTATTAAATGTCTCATTGTGTGTATTTGATGTTTTTCTGTATCAGGTGAGTCCTCGAGACGGCCGCATCATTGCTCTTAGCGGGTTGGACGCGGGCCGCTACAGTCTTAACGCTACGGTAACAGACGGCCGCTTCACTGTGAACGTGCCCGTGAGCGTTCATGTAGAGCAGGCTTCGGCTGAGATGCTCCACGATGCTGTGACCATCCGTTTCGACCGCGTGTCTCCTCACGACTTCGTGTCCCGGCACCTCCCCTCGGTCAGACGTGTCCTGTCCAGCGTGATGGCGACGGCGCGGGCTGACGCTCTGCACGTGCTCAGTGTGCAGCCGGTGGAGTCCACGGGGCAGCTGGACCTGCTGGTTTCAGTGGAGACGGCGGAAGGCGGCGGGTTCTACAAGGCAGCGCTGGTCACACAGAAGCTGAGCTCGGCGCGCCGCCAGCTGGACCAGGTTCTGAGGGTCTCGGCGGTGCTGGATAAGAACTGCTCGGGTCTGGACTGCAGGGAGGCTCAGTGTGAACAAACCATCACTCTGGACTCACACAGCCTGCTCACGTACAGCTCCACCAAAACCAGCTTCGTGTCGCCCAAGTTCCACAGAAACACACGATGCGTTTGCAGCGGTGAGTGTGTCTGTTTCTTGACCCATTATTATTTTAAACCAGGCGTTCTCAACATTTTATTTCAACAGCCAAAATGACTTAAAAAGAGGAGCACAATATACTTGCATATAAAGCTAATACATATAATACATGCTATTTCTGCTGTATGACCAAAAAAAAAAAAGATTTATTTATAATTTTTGTACACTAATATAATTTTTTGTGTCTTTATCAATTACATGATGCTATTAGATTATATTAACCATTTAAGAATATAATTTATTTATAGATTTTATTAATAGGCATTTATTCAAAGAATTTATTTATATATATTGATAATTAAATAACCACAATTCAATTTATGAATATGTTATCGAGGTGCAAAACATCTTTATTTAACTTAAAAAAATTAATTTTAATAATAATTTATTTATTTAAATACTTTTAAGTTAGCCTGTGATGTTCTTGGATTTAATTGTGAATTAATACACAAATAAAATAAATATAAATTTATATTTATATTTACATAAATATTTATTTATTTATAAATTATGTATATATTTTAAATGTTTTAAATTAAATTTTTAGTTGCAAGATCTGTGTAGTATAATTTTTAATTAGAAACTGAATTAATCATGATTTTTTTATATAAATGTCTAAACAGTTTTTGTGCAAAAAAAAAAGTAAGCTGTTGTTTAATAATGTGTGGAAATGACTATATGAACCAATAAAATATTTTTAAAATATAATATATATTAAAATATATTTTCCATCAAAAAGAAAAAATTTCCATCACAAATAATATAAAAATATAAAATAACTTTTTTAAATCATGAGGCAAAATCAAAATGACACATGTAAAATTTTCCTGAACACAAGACTAATCCCATCTTTAATAGACGTTAAACCAGGGTTAAGTGCAGTGTGAAAAGCCCTTACATACACCACCTATTAAACACACTCCTACGAAATGTCACTCTTGAACTATGTCCTCGCACTCAAAAACAGCAGGAACACATCATCTAAAAATGATCTAATTCAGTGTAACCGTACACCACTAGAACCAGAGCCTGTAGTAATTTCTCCCGCTCTTTCTGTCAGACGGGAGTTGTTCTGCTGCGTCGGAGGTGTGTGTGGATATGAGATGTCCCGGGGACATGCAGTGTGTAGGGACGGACAGCAGCAGGGGGCCGTATGCGTGCCAGTGTCCGCCGGGCAAACTGGGAGAGTGTGCAGGTAACATATAACCCTGTGTGATGTGAAAGCTCTTTATGTGTGATGTATAACGGGGCACCTTCTTAAAATATGAGCGACTGATGGTTTGTGTGTGTGTGTGTGTGTTGTACAGGACACACCTCTCTGAGCTTCTCTGGTAACAGTTACATCAAGTACAGAGTGACGGATGGAGAGAGGAGCGGAGAGATGAAGTTAGCGCTCCGCATCAGAACGCTGCAGAGCAAGGGAATCATTATGTACACACGTACAGATCCATGCAGTGTGCTGAAGGTACCACACCACAAAACACACACTTACAGCAATAGTCTATTCATTAAAAGAACTGACTCATAAGAGCAATTCATTTAGAGTTTCCCCAAACTGGGGTATGTGAAGTAAATGCAAAAATATAGTAATGCAATAATTACTTAAATCATAAAATTTTAATTTATTTAAAATAAGAGTTTGAATGACACCAAAAAAATATATCTGTTTTTAGTGAATTGTTTGTTTATTATTTTTTCACAATGTGATCTTTTTAGTCCCTCACATTCAGTACATGCTGTATCTGTGCTTGATTGAAAGGTTGAAGAGGGAAAGCTGTGGTTTCAGCTGGATTGTGGCAACAGTCCCAGGAGCATCGGGATCTCTGGCCGTCTGGTCAACGATGGGAACTGGCATCAAGTGGTCCTGGAGCTGCGAGGAAACTACAGCAGCCTGTCGCTGGACGACATGTACGTGGAGCGGCGCCTGGCCACAACCAAATACCGTCCTCTGGGAGCAGATTTGTCCATTTATTTTGGAGCACAGGTGTCGCCATCGGACGCCCGTAGCTTGACTGAAAGAAAGGGTCCGCGGGTCACCAATGGCTTTCAGGGCTGTTTAGACTCAGTGGTTCTGAACGACAACGAGCTCCCGCTGCAGAACAAGCGCAGCCCGTATGCAGAGGTAGTGGGACTGACCGATCTCAAGCTGGGATGTGTTCTCTATCCAGATGCGTGTGCGGCTCAACCCTGCCTCAACGGCGCCACCTGTGTCAGCCTGCCGTCTGGAGGTGAGAGAGCGTGTGTGTGTGTGTGTTGGTTTTTATGATTCACAAAGGCAAAAATAAGTTTAAATTGGTTATACGATGCAATTTCAAATTTCCTTTCTCTTTGGAGTGTTACAAAGTTTCAAAACAAAAGAGATATTCTTTATAAAAGTTATGACTTGTCCACACCCCCCTAAAAATTAAGCACAGCTCCACTTTTCTACATCTCAGAGTGGAGGGCGTGTTTTCATAACACCACCCAAATGTTCACATAAAAAAAGAAGGCGGAGCTCTTATTCTTGCTGTAGTGTTGCTGCAGGCGCCATGTTCTGGAGATGTTGTGTGAAACTACTTTGTTTGTGCTTTCAAAAGAGGACATAGAAATTAGTGGTTAAATTGTATTTAAAACACTGTTCCAGAACAGTTGAACACAAATATTGGAGTGTGTTCAGCACATTTACGAAGGACTGATTCCTGAACCTGGCAGAGCAGTCTATGCTGGCTGTGCACAGAGACTAGAAAGCAAGGTTTTTTTCTAAAAATGTTTACACGAAGTGTCCTGTAAGGGGTAAGGTTAGGACAATAGCATATTATGTGGATACACCTTAATAAAATGGCCACTTATCTTGTAAAGTTTCCCCCCTCACTTCATCTAGTATATATTAATGTGCCACAAGCAGGAAGTTAATATCACCAACCATTCCCATTTTATTAAGGTGTATTCATATAAATAGCACACCTTGTAGTTTGTGCAGTATAAAACCCATTTCACCTGTGGAGAGTCCCCATTAACCACAAATACCAACGTGTGTGTGTGTCCAAGCTCTGCTTAACTCGCCAGAAATGTCAGGTTTTAGGATTGTGCCATGATTCATCTTAATGTTATAATTAATCCTCCTGGTTGCTTCAATTACTCTGTAGTTAATCTGCTTCTGTGATGTAATTACTCTGGTTAATAAGCTTTGCTCAGTTTTGGCTTAAGTCAAATCAGCTCAGCTTCTGTCTGCCGAGCGGAGCTCTAACTCACATCTACTGAGTCTGATGGGGACCAAATCAACAATTATGATGATTAAATCAGCCTGTTTCTCACATGCTCTCATCTTCTGTCCTCTCCTCGTGTTTTTTCTCACATTTCCTCTCATCTTGTGTCATCTCTTTTCATCATTCCCATTCTCTTTTCTTCACCTCATGCTGTCTCTTCTTGTGCTTTCATCACTTACTTTCTCCTCAAATCTGCTTCTCGTGTCTTTTCTAGTCTCTTCGTCTTGTTTTTCTTCTCTTTTTCGAGTCTTGTCTCGCTTGTTTTCGTCTAGTCTCTTCTCGTCTCATCTGTTGTTATCTCATGTCCTCTCTTCTGTTGTCTTTGTCTCTTTTTTGTCTCCTCAAGTCTCGTCTCTTTTCAGCTCGTGTCCTTTGTAGTTTTACCTATTTTCTGTCTTTGTCTCTTCTTTGTCGCTGTCTCTTCAAGACTCGACTGAACATCTCATGTCCCCTCATCTTTTCTATTCATCCCCTCTCTTTGTCCCTTCTTCTCTTCTCTTTTCTCATCTATTTTGTCTCATTTCCTTTCTCATCTCTTCCCTCTTTGTCTCTTCTCATCTATTAATGTCTCATTTCATCTAATCGTTTCTCATCTCATGTTGTGTTTTCTCTTTTCTTTTTCTCCCTTCTCATCTATTCTAATTTTGGCTTTTATCCCCTTCTGTTTTGGTCTCATTTTTGGTTGTCTCTTCTCATGTCTCTTTCACTTCTCATCGATTGTCTCATCTATTCTCATTTCATCTTATGTCTTACTTTTAAGACATAAGACATGTTTTACTCTTCTGTCCATATCTTGTCTCTTCTCATCTCTTTTCGCCTTTCTTCTTGAAAATCAGTTTGTCTCATCTTGTCCATTGCATCTCAATTATCTCTTCTGTCTTTGTTACTTCTCATCTATTTCTCCTGTAGTTCTCTTCTGGTTTTCTTCTCTTCTCTTCTTTTAGTTTCTTCTTTAGTCCCGTCTCATCTCAACCTCTTTTCTCTTTTGTTTTTCTCCATTCTACATCTATTTTAATCTAATCTTCTGCTCGTGTCTCACTGGCTCTGATGAATGGAGCAGTGTGTTGTGGGAGTTGCAGTGTAGACGTACTCATCCTCTTTGTAAAGGTCGTTTGTGCGGGAGTGTCTGGCAGACTTCTGTGCACGGGTCTGTTTGTTTGTTTTTGTGGGGAGACCTGATAAAACCAGCGCAATGTTTACTCACTGACATTTTCCACGCGATTTCCCACCGGTGCGCAAGCTTGTGTCTGTGCGATTGTTTTACAATTCATGCACAAACAGCCTCCCCTCTCTCTCTCTCTTTCTCTCTCTCTCTCTCTCTCAAATCAATTAAGTCAGCTTTATTGGCATGCTAAAAACACATTTTGCATTGCCAAAGCATGCATAGGAAAAGAGAACATATACTGTACATACAAAAAATATAATAATAATAATTTGGAACAATATAAAGCATTTGAAATAACCTTTGAACAACGAATGCTGAAAGAATAAAACAAAAACATATGAATGCATATGATCTAGTAAAGGTTGTATCACAACATTATTTATGTATCATATAACTGAATAACTAAAATCAACATAATGTACAGTAGTGAGGTTGGTTGGTCATGTATTTACTGGACACTGGTTTGGTGTCTGTGGCTGTCTCTTAGAAGTGGACAGGTTGCTATAAATCTTGCCGCTATATTTGCACATGCTGATTTTTCACCAAGAATGGAGTGGTATCAGTTGGGGTGCAGTTATTAAATTGGGGAAATATTTGGTTTAATTTGGGATAGTAGTGGCCCAGTATGAAAATTGTTCTTTCATTTTTATCTGTGTTTGTGTCCCAGTTAATGCTTTGGAAAGGAGGTTAATGCTGAGATCAGCAAAGCCTTAACTTAACCTTAGCTTTGCAAGGTATAGAATGTGGTAAAGCACCTGGAGTTGATGGATTGTCAGTTGACTTCTACAAGTCCTTTTGGCCGGTGGACTGTAAGTTGCTTTCTAAAGCTCTGGCAAATCGATTAGGAGAAGTTTAGGAGCAGGTGATCCATCCTGACCAGACCTATTGTGTACCTGGTATTAATGTATCTTTTATTTGGGATGTTTTGGACCCTGGAAAAGCTTTCATTTCGATTTTGGTGTTCTGTGTCTTGTTTGATGGTGTTTGGCTTCAGTTCCAATTATATTTGAATTCTTAAGATTTGGTACAGTGACATTGAGAGTATTTTGAAAGTTAATGGTGACTTATGCGCTCATATTAAGGTTTTTGAGGTGTAAGGCAAGGTTGTACCTTGTCAGGTATGCTTTTTCAGGAGCCTTTGAGCCAAGGACAGATTTCTGTGGTTTGCATATTTCAAAATGTTCAAATGTGTTTTAGTTATGAGCTTACTGTATGCTGATGATGATGTTTATTGAATTGGTTGTCAGAATAACATTGATCTGCTGTTAAAAGATTTCAGAGTGGTTTCATCTAACAAGGTAAATTGGTCTAAAAGCAAAGCCATTTTGGTTGGGAAATGGCTAGATGGGGAACCAAACTTCCCAGATTTTTTGTTTAAAGTTCAGTCAATTTTGGTGGATTTTTTTGGGGATAAACTGCATTGGGTGCCAAAAGCGGATTTATATTTGCCCAAAGAAGAGGGCGGACATGGACTTGCAGAGCAGAACAGCAGACTTTCGCCTTCAGTTTGTACAGAGACTTTTGACTGGACCAGTGGACTCAAACTGGAGATCTATAGCTTTCATGGTTCTTCAGTCCTATGGAAGCTTAGGTTTGGATGCAATGTTTTTAAGGTGTGTGGGCATTGTTTACTGTTTAAAGACCCTGTGGAACAAGTTCTTTACTCTGGTTATTGCAGGAACCTTTAGTCTTTGGATTGCACATGGGCATATCTCTTGAGGGTCTTTTCCCTTTTTTGAGTTTTGGTGAGACTTTCTCTATTAGGATGTTTATCTGTGGTTTTAAATATGTTCAGAGAAAAAGATTTAAATGTCAAGCAAAAATGTCTTTTTATGGTACCAGGAAACACAAAGTTGAACAAAACATGAGTTACAATTGATTGGCATTTTTAAAAAATGGAGTAAAATCCAGAATTCGTATTGATTTCCGTTACTTCAAGGCTATGCATGGTCTTCTCTCTTTTGACTTGATTTGGTGTTACGGTGGAGTTTTGTCTGAGGTGATTGAGAACAGAATTTTGAGTAAATGTTTTGTTTGTCTGGGTAATGGGATTGAAAATCAAACATCTCTTTCTTTCTGTCTCTCAGGTTACTCCTGCAGTTGCAGTGCTCTGTACACCGGAGGGCGCTGTGAGACTGAGATCAGTGTCTGTGTGCCAAACCCGTGTCAGAACGGCGGTGTGTGTAAACCCATCGGGAACGCCTTCATCTGCAGCTGCAAGAGAGGATACACCGGAGTCACGTCAGTTACCTGCCTTTCATACTACTCTTTTGATCACAAAACATCTCTCATAGGATTTATTTCATACTTACACTAAATGAGAAGAAAGTTTTCTGATATATGGGTTGTGTAAATAAATAAGATTACATAAATTATACATTTTTAAATATATTTCTGAATCAAATATAGTTGAAGTATATAATCATAGTATATAGAAAGATAATACACACTGATATGTATAAATGTATTTACTATGTAAAATAAAAAAATATATAAATGTATTATAAAACTTTAATATCAGCTAAATAATAGTAGCAGATGTATATTTTAAATGTAGTTCATTTATTTTTTTTGGCGTACATTAAAATTATTCAGTTGTCATTTATTATAATAATAATAATAATAACTCTTATCATTTAAATATATATATATTATAACAGTATTATATCATATATAAATAAGAAAATATTTAAGTTTAAGACTAGTTTAGACTTATAATAATATCAATAATAATATTAATTATTATTATTATTATAACAAATTATTTTTCATATAAATTAAAATTATTTAATTTGGACTTGTCAGTAAAAGGAATTATACGTATTAAATATTTATAGTAATAATAACCTAAATAATAATAATAACAATTAAAATTATTATTGTTGTTGTTTTAATCTCTCTCTCTCTCTCTATATATATATAATATTTAAAGAAAAAAATGTGTGTGTGTGTGTGTATATATATATATATATATATATATATATACTATAATTTCAAAACAAATTATATATATATATATATATATATATATATATATATAATTTGTTTTGAAATTATAGT
>JAUCMT010000028.1:17467548-17488370 GCA_032357475.1 Enteromius thamalakanensis
GGGAAATTCTAAGAAAACGTCATGACTCTGAGAATTTTCTTAGAATTTGGCTGCTAGGAGCCACTTTTTGCACAAAATTTCTTTAGGGATACTGGCCCTGATCTCACGGCAATTCGTACATATTTTACGAGTTGGCAATTCGTATGAATTTGTACGAATGACCTAAACCTAACCCCGCCTCTAAACAGTTAAGGGGTTTTAGAAAAAACGCACAAAAACGTACGAATTAGTACGTATTAGCACGAATTTTGGACCTTGTACGAATTTCTGAGACCGTGAAATCCAGATATATTAAATAGGATATTATTAATTGCTCTACCCCAGTATGAATATATAGTTAAAAATATTGGATAAATGGATATCTTCATAGGCTACAGAGCTGAGTACGCTTTTTGTACTTTTAAAGCCACGTTGCACTTCAAATGTGTGGAAGGGTAGACAGGGTGAGACCAATCATTTGACTCATTAACCAGACTTAACAGCACAAACCCTTAAACTCACCCACACACCCCACTCTTGCAGACACGCATGTGAATTCTTTCACATGCCGTACGAATTAAGCTGAAACTCAGAGACAGTGACAAGCACCGCCGTTCTCGGGAGGGTTTCCTGCAGTTTGACATCAAAGAAATAAAGGCCTCTCTCTCTTTCTCTGTCCCAGAGAAACCAGACGCCCGCTTACATAACCCGATTCTCCTAACGAGCCGAGCGCGCTCAAACAATCAGTCCGTATACCCACGCACACACCCGACCGAAAAGTCGCAGCCAGCCAGGTTTCCACGCGGTAAACGCCTCCTTTATTCCCAGCGGTGGTGTCGTGGGTGTAAAAGAAATAATCATTCAAACACCTCGCATTGGACTGATTTGAGTAGGCATGGCTGTTATCTGTTGTTGTTGAACCGTGTGGATGTGTTGGATCCAAAAAAAAAAAAAAAAAAAAACTGAGGCTGATTTAGTGCGCGCGCTGGATGGCATTGCTGGCTCGCGGAGATAAAGGCGCACGCGCGCCAGCAAACATCACTACAGTTCTGTTCCGTATCTGTATTTGTAAACAGGAAAAAAATAGACGTGCAACGTGCACCTGTATGTTAATACTGCTTAGGTGTTCTCATTCTGAAATAAAAAAAATCTAATGTTCTATTGTTCCATTAATACCCATCCATTCCTTTATCATTTCTACATTCTATTGTTCATTGTTCTATCTATTTATTTATTTATTTGTTCTATAAATTTTAAACACAAAATACCTATATGAACATGTATGCATGTCCAATTTGTAATTATATGGCAATCCACATACATCACTTTTTCATCCTGAATGCAAAGGTTTGACGTAGGCCTATTTCTAACACTGTGGACAGATTAACTCAAACCTCACAGGGGTAAATTTATTTCAGTGTATCCATGATATGGTTTAATTGAGTAATAGTTAATGATATGCTGGAACCCGTTTCCCCAAGCTGCAAGGAAATTCACAAGGTGAAAGCAGGGCTGTGTTAAGCTTGGATAATCTTCCTTGCCTGTGTGTGTGTGTGTGTGTGTGTGTGTGTGTCTGTGGCATAGAAGATATAGGCAGCCGAATCAGGTGATGGTGTCCTCAGGGGTGGCACAGGACCCCGCCCCGTCACACTGCTGTCAGACATGCACTCTGCAACGCTTGTGCCCTTAAATGAATTGTGACCTAGCGGGTAACTTTTCTTTGGAGCAGCTCCCTGTGCTATACTTTTCCGCCCTCTTTCATTTCAGCTGCTATCCATCTGCACCAAAAAAATGTCTCTTTAAGTGCTAGAAGCCAGTAAAAGGTCAGGTTAATGTGTTGAACACAGAGTAGGATGCATTTCCTCTTAAAAATAATTTGAAACAGTAGGAAGTAAGTAAACATTGTATTTTTTTTTTAAATATTGGATTTTTAACTAGCCTTTACTGGCACTTCGAGAACCATAGCTGATTTTACACAGGCCTGACTCTAAGCAAGGTTATTGGACTCTCTGGGTGGGACAGACAGTTTGGAGAAGTCAGCCTTGAAGTGCTTGACAGGGTGGCAAAAGCTTTTGATTAAGTTGCTTCATGAATATTATATAAAAGTATTTGTAGTCCCAGTTCTAAACAATGCTAAGCTAGTCTCAGCTTCAGGCGGTGTGCCCACGGACCACCTACAGTCCTTCACCATCCACCTTCAGCACCGTCTGATGCATATCGCAAACAAAACTGGATTTTGTTTTTTTCCTCGACCTAGTAAACTCTAATCTGATTGGCTGACTTCTGCAAGAACAAGACCACAGGTCCATCTTGAAACCAAGTCTACGAGGTATCAAGATACTCAAGTGTTTTTGAGGAAGAAGAACTGAGCACTATCCTTTTCTGAATTATGTAATAAACTTACTGTATTTTCTGTACTGTACATTTACATTTAGACATTTTCTGTCTCTGTGTTTGTACAATCTGAGATTGCTAGGCTATTATTTATTTTCCTCCACGCAAGTCTTTTATTACATTGCCTGTTAATTTTCTTTAGATAAACCCACCCACATAACTGTGACTGATCACTCTGAATGTCACTCAGACTCTTCATCCTGTCTCAGTGAATGATTTATGGCTGGAAAAAGCTGCACTGTATAGTGATGTCTAAAGCACTGGGGGGCAGGGATTTGGCTCCCAGTGTGCACTGCTGTTTGGTTAGAATATTGGGAGATAAAAATACTTCATGTTTCATTTTAGACCATCAATATTGTTCTATTTAATTTTTTTCTTATTGCATGCAGCAATTTATAGGTTTTAAGCAAGCATCCAGCACATAGGCTACAGGTTATAAATGATGTTCTTTTTTGATGAATATTGTCAGTTTGACATCTTGAGATCTTACAATGGTTTTTATTATGCTTACGAGACATTTTATTAGCTATGTAGCCTATGTAGTAGGTTGTTTTATATGATAAAATTTACTCAAACAAATTCTGGATATTTGGTGATGGTTGTGGAAGCAGACTTTAAGTAGCTATCCTATCGCTCGGTACCAGACAATCTCCAAGGCTTTGTAATTCAAACCCTTTATTTGTGGCAGGACGCCCTCACGTGCACCTGCGCGCTCTCAGTACAAGTTCAGACGCACGCGGAGGCTCCCAGAGCGTGTGAACGGGGCAGCTGTAAACAGCGGTGGCGCGCGCTCACCGATTTTTGGTCCTCAATGAGGAGAGCGCAAGAGCGGCGGTGCGGAGCGGGTCGAGGGCGACGTATCTCCAGCTGTCGTTTAACTGGACTTGTCCGAGAACTGGACCGAAAACTCCGCTCGCGTGCAGCCAGCTGAAACGGAGTCACTAAGGGACTCGCTATGAAACGGAAAAACACGGAATTACCGCTCAGAAATTCTAAGTTGGTCGGATTCTTTCATTAAATGACAGTCTTGCCCCTCAAACGCAAAGACCGTCGTAGTAAACAATAAGAAGAGGTTTTACCGACACACACCGGTGTTACATTGCACTTAAAGGTTTGACACTCCTGAGGCGGGAATTCATCCGAAATTCAGCCCATCATCCGATCTCACGCATCGGATTCCGTCGCCACCGAGTGAATTAATAAATAAATAAAGTCTGACTGACTGGACATACCGGCGAGCTGACGCGTCCCACGTTTGACAGCTTTTTGAAAGAGTCTCGGTTTACCTCAGCTCGAGCGTCACTGTAAATAAGCTGAACGGAGAGAGGAGGAATCGGATGAGGAGAAAGAGGGGTAAACCCACGCCAGCGTGATCCCTCAGTCATCAATGGGAAATACTGGGGCGCACGCGACTGGGGCGAGATGCGCGGAGAAGCTCGAGGTGCGTCGCCGCGCTCTCACCGTGAGTGAGTTTTAAAAGAGCGCGCGAGGCGAGGAGAGAGAAAGCACTGTGAAGTTGAACATATTCGTCAATCGGGGGGGTAAGAAGAACCAGTTGGAAAATTGGTGTTTCATGTGGCACGTGCATGAGAAAACAAAACGCGTCACCGAGCTTCCCAAGGCTTGCTGAGAATGTGGAGATGTTTAATTGTTGACGAAGGAGAAGATGACAGAGGCTTCGTGAGAAACATACCGAGCTTGTTTTTGTGAGAGGCGGTGAAGCCTTTTCCCGAGATGCCCGAGAATGTCTCCCTCATCAGGAACCGGACGGAAGTCGCGCAGGGTCGCGCTTGGGGTAGCGGAGCAGGCGCTCGGCCAGCATGGGTCGTCATGGTGCTGGCCGGTGTGCTGATCTTCACGAGCGTGGTGGATGTGCTCGGTAACGTGCTGGTGATCATCTCGGTGCTCAGAAATAGAAAACTGAGAAACGCTGGTGAGTGAGTGAGCGAGCGCGCGCCTTCGGTCCATATTCATTAACGGAGAGATGAGGCGATGTTCGCATATGACCCGTTCTTGCATTCAAAACAGCTGAACGCGAGGCAACAGAATGGAGCAAATGCATTCAAAAGTTGCACTTCAGTGCCAAACCATTCCGAAAATAAAGAACGCAAGAACGCGTCCTTTGTGAACGGACCTTAAGAGTGCATGGTAATCATTCACTGACTCATGATAAGGAGTTATTAGGATAATACTCGTATGACTCATTTGCAGTTTCAGAGGAGGGTCGTTAATGCTATCATCAGCTGTCCTGTGTTCCCGTGACACACGGAGAAATTCAAGAATAAACCTAGTGCTCCATTCACAGGGTTACCAACCATTCACGTGCATAATGTGGCTTGAGCATGAATGGCAATACAAATCTCATGCAAAAAGATGAGAATTTGTCTTAAATAATTTTGAGAGAATTTTCATCGTCTGTTCTGCAAACACACAGCCTTCGAGGCTCTTTAAATATGATTTAACATAATTTGTCTTTATAATCGTTTCTTAAACTCATGCAAATGCATTGTCTGTTGTTTAATTATTTGTCTCTCGTAGTTAAAAAATAGCCATATTACCTGCTAATAAGTCTTTTGCATGTTTCTTATGATTCATTTTAAGTAATACAAGCCACTGAACATCTTGTGCATGAAAATGTGGAAATATTTTCCCCTTGTTTGTTATATTCATTTGTCATCCATTCCTTATGAATTCATTCATTGTTTAGTTTGCTCAGTTATTCATTTTTATGTACATTGTCACAAAGCGAATCCTGAAACAATATGTTTCATAGACACGAGAGGGTTTGACGTTACATAACACACAGATATCAAAGACGGTCAGAGCCTGAGAATAACAGTGTGCACTCAAGGCTGTCTGACAGTGATACTTTAACGGACGTTTGAAGACCATATGTGAGCCAGAGAGTGGAGATATGCTTCTGAAGATGACAAATGTACTTAATTTTCAGATACTTAAAAAGTATAAAGATAAATCAAAATCGTTTGGTGTGAATCAATAATTTACACACACATATGTGTGTACCTGAGACTGAGTGCCGGGGTGTGAACCGCATCTCTGGCTTACCACCAGCATCTATCACTTATGTGCTGGCTGTGTGTTAGTGTGAGAGAAAATGCAAAGCAATTCCAGTTAGTTCCACTCAGAAAAAAGCATTTTATTGGAGTCCCACATTAATTAATATGAAGTACCATATGGTTTCAAATTATGGATCTTCATTTGCATTTTTTCATTATTATCTGGCAGTGTTTTCCAGTTTCAAATAGCTGTGATGTCTTTATATTGTTAAGTGTTAGAGACAAGACAAAGACATGCAAAACTTCTAAAAGCATGTTCCTACTAAAAAAAAATCTATTACTATATAATCAAAGACAAAATGCAAATTGAGAGAAAATGAATGGATGAGCAAAGAACAATGAAAGATTCTAACATAAAAAAGAAAATAACAGCGTCTGCAAGAAACTATCAGGTTTGTTTTAAAATATTCTTATCTTCTCTTCATAATTTGCATGATCTGACCTCAGAATGCCAGAGTTCTTTTCCACTGTGATGTCTTAAGGGCCGATGGGGTTTTAAAATGCAATTTTTAAGATTTCAGCTTTTCATTGCTAACCCGAGCACAGAAAGCTGTCAATGGGAGCAGGAAAAAAGACGATGAGAAAGAGAGAGTAGGTAAACACAGATCTGAACTGCAATATCTCCAAACAGGCAGTCCGTCAAACGAATCGACAGCGCTGTGTTATTAGGTCAGAGTTTGATATGTCGGCTGTGTTCTGTAATAGTCATCAGTAATATGGAGTGTGTGAGAGTGAGAACAGACAAAGCGAGCAGCAAAGCAAGAGAGGGCTTTTCTGTGCATGTCATTGTGTCTTTGGAGATTTTTGACATTTTCTTATCTTGAAGTGTGCAGGTGGCATCATCCCATCACTGTCTTAAAAAAGCAACGGTAACCACGGCAATGTACCCGTTTACCAGCACAGCCTTGCACTCCAGCTTTCAAATAAAACATGTTGTCTACAAAGAGAGACTGAAATTACAGAAATGTTGCTGTCCTTCTCCTCTAAGCATTCCCTTTCACCCTCATTCTGCATCTCTATTGCTTTCAGTCCAGTCCTTCGCTCTTGAAGTTGTTTCTGTTGTTGTGGTGTTTATTCAGACAGCGATTTGGTCCATGACCTCATGTTATAGGCTTGGGTTCGTTAGAGTGTATTTGTGTACCACAAGGTGACATTCAGTGTCTCATTAGCATAGAGTGATGAGGTTGCTGGGGCTCTATATAGATACTCAAAGGGAATACGATAAATGCTGCATGTCTGTTAACCTTGACTTTATCCTTCACTTTGACCTGTGATGATTAAGGAAACGGAAGCGCTGGAGTGCCCTTTTGGGCTTTTTGTTCTTCTACGTGCACGGCTTTGTGCTGTGTCCAGTTGAACCGCAGGAGCGGGTAGTATTGATTTATACATCAGATGTGTTTAGTTTTTCTTAAAGGTTCTATTTGCTGTGCAGTGCCGGACTGAATGAAATCCTATTGGGCCTGGCGAAATGGTATGCAAATGAGAAGACTAAACCACGCCCATACTTCTGTCCGACTGCGCTCCATCACGCCCTTGCAGCTGTGTAATTCCCTGGAGTAAAGGAAAGTGATGTGTTTAAGCCTTTCTACTCGTAAAATTGAGGGTCAAATCCCTGTAGAGCAATAAATGCCTTTTCAGATGATTGATGACTATGTTTCCACAAAGCATTGAACTTTGAGGAGTGGAGAATTAAAGCGATGGTTTTAAATGGACAGATTTTTCTTTAGAGGAACACGGTAGAAAATGTTGTTGAGGAAAAAAAAAAAGTAGTTTTTTTTTTGTAAATACAATGACTATTTAACACTTTTCAAAAACCATTTTCTTTTCTTTTTTGCTGCTATTGTTAGGATTTTTCTGTTTGCTTAAGAGTCATGAAACACAGAACAACAAAGAAATAGCTGTGACAAAAGCTGAGTGTGTTCAGGGTTTTTCCAGGGTCAAAATACAGGCTGACAAATACAGTCTTTACAAACAGTACAAAGTGCCCTACCCATGTGCAAAGTCCAAAATAGAAAGGGTTAGGCAGTCCTCTGTTTAGTTTTAAACATCTTATAGTGACAGTCATTTCTTAATTTTTGTCAGGAGGGAAAAGCAGAAGCAAAAACCGAGGCCCTGCATTTAATATGAAATACAAGCTTCTTATGAATTCACTGAGATAACTCCTGAGCTTTTCACATCAAAGGCTCTTGGAGTTCTTTACTTAACAGTTTCTCTCAGGGGTTGTTGTCCAAAAGTGTGATCGGTCAAAGAAACATTTAAGAAAAAGAAAGGAGTAGGGCTATTACTTTTCTCTGTTATTAATAAAAATGGGGCATAATAGCAAGTTAAACACTCTCATGTAGGGTCTATTTCATTCATCCTGGAAGCTAGATGGCACTGTTGCACAGAAAGTCACAGTAAGATTCATAGAAGTCATCCAGTTTGCTTACTTATGCTATGCCCTGAAAGTATGTATAAGATGATGATTATGTATTATTAGCAAGCTTTGGGACATGTCATAATTATGTCTTTAATGGACACTCTGTTATGAGCATCCTGTCACCATTTAAACTGCCCTGTCAATCATCTTTTGTCACAGTTCACACATGATCCTAGAGAACCTAGAGGCAGGTAGAGGCACGTTGATCTGCCAGACACGAGCCTGTAATGCAAACAATTCTGCTCATGTATCTGCATAATGATGCATTTAAAAGTTTGTGTACATATCTTTATAAAACTTCACCATATTGCTGCAGATGAAATATAATGCAGATAATATATATATGTATATTCATCAGGTTAGATATTGGTTATTAATCAGTCTCAAATATCCACCATGTTTGTACACTTTTTATGCGTGTTTGTAATTCTAATCAAATCCGGATCCAACATGCGATGTGTTGAGGGCAATATAAGCTATGATTTGGGACACAATAATTCTAATTTTTAATACTGTTTAGGATGAACACTTTGTGATTTGGGATGCAGCAACACAGTCTCACAAGCAATTCGTACATATTCGTACGAGGTGCCAAATTTGTGCCAATTCGTACTAATTCGTAGGACCTTGTACGATTTGTCTAAAATCACGTGATGGGTAGGTTTAGGGGCGGGGTTATGTTAAGGTCATTCGTACAAATTCATACGAATTGCCATCTCATAAAATACGTACGACTTAGAATAAATCGCATGAATTCGTACGAGTGAGGTAGTACAAATTCATACGAATTAGCCACCTCGTAAAATACGTACGAATTGCCGTGCGATCAGGTTGGATGCAGTGACAAACTGCTTGAGGAAATCCCTAATACAGACAAAGGCATCCATCTGTAGCGAAGTGTCGCATAGCCAGACCTTCAAACTGACAGCAGAAGCTATGGAAACCTTAGCAAATTTGAATGGCCAAGGACCACCCAAAAGGCCATTTGACTGACAGGTAAAGGAACCAATCACGTGTAATTTAGTGCTGCATCATGTCTAGGGGTGTGGAAATGTCCCCACAATAACAAACTGGTGTGGAAGAGGTGACCTTGCTTTTTGTGTTGTGGCTCAAAGGCTCTGGAACTCGCTTTCTTTATAGAGAACTATGTGTTCTGTAGAGGAGACATATTATGCCCAAATGAGCTGCTAGTCCCGCCCCCTCTTCCAGAAAAGATCTGTGCCATTACAGCTCGCACCTGCTAAAATCATCGGTTTTGATTCTGATCATCATGTTTATCGTGCTGAAATCATATGTTCTAAACCAGATTAGTTTAAACTTCTGTTATATGGTTTTCTGGCTGTTAAAGGCATGTGAGTACTAAACTAAGTTCTCATTTACACACAAGATTACATTAAAAACACACGAGTTACAAAAACAATCAGTTAATTATGTCTGTGAAGGTAAACAGCTGGGAAATAGACTGCATGTTTATATTAGATCTGTGTGGCAGCAGCAATATAAATTACAGTAAATAAATCAATAAACTGCTCGGAGGCTATGTCAGCATGTTTTGCTCAAACTTTCTCCATGGCGTTTGAACTGGTACACTGTTGTCGAAACCGACAGATTAAGGGGTGGTGTTATTATAATGAGATCCCTTTGCAACGTCACAAGAGAAGCGAGCACAGACGCACTTATATTTTCAGAGGCTTGCAGAAAAAGTATTCCTAAAACAAAGTTACTGGATTCATCTTTTTTACATTTCCTTGGATGGTAGATGCACTGGGGACCCGATTTTTTTTTTATTAAAACCTGGAAAATTTAGATTCTCTTTATACTGTATATTACCTTCACAAAAACACGTTTGTGGTATTTGTACAGCTGGCATTTAATATGTTTTAAAAAAGGGATATATTCAACATGATAGAGCATTAATCTTTAGTGACACTCACTGGATATTTGAGTTCTAAACAGCCACAAAACATACCTCGAGCAGCATTATAAAAACACTGCTATACGTACCTGTACCAACATAATACAAACGTGTCAAGGTTATGTATAAAACATGTGTTTTAGTGCCACTCTCTGGACATTTCACTTTGAAAGGTACATAATTACAGGTTTGCAGAAATGTATGTAGAGGCACGTATTTCCAATGAGCCTGAGTTGCTCACACAGTAGAAAGGATGTAAACTGCTTTCAAACGCAGATCGTTTTTTACTTTCACTTTGGAGATTCGCAATCTCGCTTACTCATGCTCATTTTATTACAATACGTTATTTTCTTTCCGTGGCTTTCTGAATACAGACATCAACCCATCCCTGCACTGCACATCCCCTGCACAGCCTGGAATATAACGTTTATTATTCAACTATGCCAAGGTAAATACGGTTTTCCATATGGCACCTTTAAAGTATGCTACAACACACATCTCATACAGTATATTGTATAGAATTCAACCAATCAGGTGACAACTTTGAAACTCCAGAAGTGTTTTTCCAGTGCCATATGCATCAGACATTGAGCCGTGGGCTGAAGCTGAAAAAGTAATGATAAAAATGTTTTGAATGATGAAACATGAAGGCAATAAACATGATTGCATCAATATCAATGGTTCATCTGCGCTCAAGCCATCTCACAGATTTTCATAGCAATACGCTATATATATATATGCAGTATATAAAGCAGTGCTAATCAATAGTGCCTGTATCAGTAGAGAATTACATAAAACAATTGATTTTCTGTCTCATTCTATGAGAAATAGTCATATTGGACATTATTTTAAACACTGGGGTTGATGTTAAGTTCATTTTGTAACAAAATGTTGTGCTAACTAGCCCTTATTCACCTGTTGCCAGAATGTGAATTATGTTTTACGATTCATTTGAAAAGCAAATCCACGTAAAATCATTGTGATATTTCTTTTTTTAAGAAGGGCATTTCACACAAAGGCAAAGAAGGTGAAAAGAGAAGTTTGATCAAAGTAATGAGGTAATAAAACACTGGGACTGGAAGGCGTTCTCTCCTCCAGTCATCACAAGTACAGAAGTCTTCTACATCACCCAGTAATCACATTAAATGATCAAATAAAGCTTTGGCAGGGGAAAAATTTATTCTGGCGGCTGCCAAAATACTTCCAATGCAGGAAAACCCCTGGGAGTTGCAAAGCTAAAACACAGTGTTAAAAGACTACAGTCAATGGCCAACTGCCACATACAGTTGAGAGGAAATAGCTCTGTCACAAGATGGTAATAGTCTACATTTATCATTCAAAACGTGAAACTGAAAGTAAAAGTGTGGATATACAAGACTTTACCAAAGCCGCTCTAGTACGGTGACCATACGTTTCTATATTGCTTTGATTCAAAGTCCCTCCAGGACATAAGGAGCCAATGGTATGCACCGACCCCTCTGCACAGGCAAAACTTATTTTAGGCAATATAGAAATCCTGACCTAGGAAAATGGCACGTACAGTATGGTCACCCTTACTCTAGCTTACCATTTTTAATATTAGTCATGGTAATCACTGTCTTATTCCAGTGTCATTATGAAAATATACATGTATTGGAATGCGCAAATGAAGTGGGCCCATACTTCCTGTGACGCTACATTCAATTTAGCGAGCAAAGTCGGTCTGGTAAAGCTGCCGTTTTAGAGCATTTCAGATTCCCAAAAAAATGGGAACCAGTGAGAAACGAGCTCCCTCCAAAACCATCAGGTTCCACCGCTAGGCATACATCATCGGAATGAGTGGTCTGATTGATTGTAGATTCGTCCAGTAGTATACAGAGGCATCTGATGGACGCAGGTTGAGCCCGCCTCCCAGAAGGCGAGTAGTAAGGTAGCTTGGCCAGACTAAGCTCTGATGAGCTTTATAGTTGCGGAAGCCAGGCTAGCTCTTTGTCATTTCAGTGGAAAAGCGAGAGGTCAGAGTTTAAGAGCTGTAAAAGTGATTGGTGTGTCTGAAAAGCGTAGAGGTCGGAGTGTAAAAGTTTGGACCGGAACACAGGCTGCAGAGGTCAGTCAAAAACAGCATCAGTGTCAACGGAGACCGGCCGCGTCAGCGGCACGCAGTGAAACACGATCCGTAGCTGACAAAGAAAAATGTAGCATTTTCTACGTGAACGCCTGTGTGTGTGAGGCCATTATATACAAAGCCGTTTGATCATCCAACAAAGCTGCTTCTTTATACACACACCCACTAAAATTTCCTCAGATACAGGGTTATTGGTGCCAAGTGAGATTACAAAGTCCCCGAGGACATTGCCTGCGGAGCTGCTACTACGGAAAACACTTTAGACCCGCGTTCATTTATCTTAGGCACACACACACACACCCAGGTAGGCAAAAGAGAGATGCTACCATGGTAGAACCCTTCATGTGTGTTTTTACCCTATGAAATAGTGATTGTGTTAGTGAAGTCCTCGTTAGTTTGGGGTCATTAAAGATTTAATTAACATTCATGTTGACTAAGCACTACCCTTCGTTGCCGTCATTAATGGTTGAGTGTGTGTGTGTGTGTGTGTGTGTGTGAGAGAGCATTCTCTGTTATGCTGTTTTTAATTAAAGCCTTGTGTGTGCTTATGTGTATAACAGAGACTCCCGCAGGAATCTTTTAATGCTCAGAGGTGGCTTGATACACCTAATGGAGTTCTCATGTGTGTCTCATTTAAATGTCCCCTTCCTCTTTACATTTCCTGCATGATGTGAAAAGAAATTAGCTGTTACTTGGCGAATCTGATCAGAGTTTGAGACATTGTTGAGTTCTTTTCTGAAACGAGATGGTCATTTTCTCGGGAGAAACATCTCATTTTTAATCTCAGTGGTGTCTAGTAGAAACAGTTGAAGCATTAATGAGACCCGTTGGTGTAGTTTGACATTTGGTTTATTGGTGAGCCAGACCATAATACTGGGTTTCTAGATTTCATATCAGACGTTTAATTTAGTTGAGTGTATCTTTTGGACCATATAATGCAACTGTAATGTTAAATAGTTAAATAGAGCACATCCTTTACCCATTTCCCATGTTGACTGTTCGACATTTAGAGTTTTAATGTTTGTAAAAGTTTCTGTGACTTGAATAGTTGAAGGAATACTCCACCCAAAATAAAAAAGTCTCTCATCGATTGCTTTCCCTCTTTCTGTCCCTGTTGTATATGCCTTTCTTTTATTCTGTGAAACACAAACAAGGATTTTTAGAAAAATAGCATTGGTCTGCATCATACTTGCTGAATGAAATCCAATACTTGTTTCTTACCAATTTTGGGGGGTGCAGAATCCAAAAATAGAGCCTGTTTTGCTCGAGCATGTCACACCTTCTCACAAAATATGATGTGCTTTCAATAGATTCTTGCTTTCGACAAGGTGAAGAATTCTAGTATTACACCTTAATCAGCAAAAAACCCAAAACAAAACAAAAAACATGATCCCGGTCTATGAGCTAAATTACAATACTCTATTTGTCACATCTATAGACCTTTTACACTTTTTCCAATCCTTTGCAAATTGTTGAACACATTTTGAATACTATTTTTTATCATTAAAACTTTTGATATTTGACTACTTTTGTTATTTGATAAGTGCAATAAACCTGATTCATATATATCATTGTGCAATGGAAAAAGACATTTTTTAATAATAGTTTTGAATGCTTTAGGTAATCTAGGCAGAATCTTTTCAAGGTATTTGGTGTAAGGGTGTTGTGTATCAATGTGAAACATTATAGTCTTCTCTTTCCTCAAGATTGTGGATGGATGGTTGCATTCATTTAGCATGTTTTCAGCCAGTCCAACTGCATTATATGCATGTATGAGAGATGGATTATAATTATCATTTTAATGTGACCTTGAGATCATAGGAGCTTCTGCTGTGTTTTGGGTTCCACTCTTGCAATGAAAATGGTCACCCAGTTTAATTGAAACAAAATCCCATGAATGTCCCCACTGGAATACACATGCAGTCTCTCGTTTCTTCTACCAATTCACTTCCATTTCTCTCTATATTTCATAGGGTGCGTTAACTTTGGCTTCTGATCCCTATAAGCACTGTTTACTGGGAATGTTTCTGAAGTAGGTAAACGCAATAGACCAGACACAAGATATGTTTTTGTTTGTCAAATCACAGAAAGCATTTTTGCATACACTTTCACCCAAAGTGACAGTTCATTGAGGATATACAGTTCATGCATTCCCTGAAACGTTCTGAATGCGCTCGTTTCGGTTAACATCTGATGTACGAGGCAAGTGTTACAATCATTTCAAAGCAGGGTCCAGTGTGTTTTTCGGGTGTGAAAGCAGCAGTTCATTAATTCATCTGTTTAGCAAACACAACTAAATGTTGTTCCAAATGTCAAAGCCCAAAATCCCGCAGGAAGCATCTGTGTATCTGGCACACTATGCATCTCCTGAACACTTATTCCTCACACTCTCTTCCTCACATCAGCATGCGGCAGGATCACAGAGGTAATGAGTGCAAGGGTGTGTGTGTGTGTATGGTGCTCTACTAAAGCCGGTTTTTATTTGTTTCTTAGCTTAGGCATCTCTGTCACGCTAAACTCTGCCTTCAGGTTCAAGTGCATACACTCTGGCCCAGTTTTTGGGAACGAGAGGTGAGACCAAATTTCTCTCTCAGCCTTTCGACATTCCAATTAAATCAGTCCAGCTGCTTTCTTCCTCTTGCCTCTTAATCGTCTTGTGAGAAATGATGAAAGCGAGGGAAGGTGAATTGAGTTGTAATAAGTGAGAGGAAAAGAGATGGATTAGAAATCAGATACGGTGAGAGATATTGACACAGAGCGAGAGAAAGATAGCAGACATTGACGGATCCAAATGAGAAAGACAAAATAGAGAAGAAGAGGGAGAGTGAGATAAGAGGAAATGGGCAGCTCTGAAAGTTGACAGCGATTTGCGGTGACCCCAAATCATGCAATCTCTGGAGACGTAAGCGAGAGGGATCATGCAATGCGCTGTGAACGAGTCATGTGATGCAAAAGTTTGCATTTATGCAGACGAGCATCAATAAAATGTCAGAAAGTGCTGTTTTAAGCATGCATTGATAGTAAATCATCTTGTTCTTTACTTAATGCATTGCTGCAATATCAGTGTACTAGAGCAAGAGGAATGCTACTCGCGACCTTCTGACCTCTAGCAATAAAATCACTGTGAATGGAGCATCAGTCATGAGGATGAGGTATGATATAGAATATTAACTTAAAATGATCACTTTCAATACAGACTCTTTTTCCCAAAAGAATATGATCGATATTTACTGAATGCATGTATGCATTACAAAACCGAGTTGAGTTCTGTAACGCATTGGTTTGGAAGAACAAGTGCGGTACTGTGCTGAACTCCACATGAACTCCATCTGTGGTATAAATGCTAACACAACTAGAGAAAACCTCAACTCTGAAACAAACCAGCACACAACACATGCATGTGAGAGACTGACTGGTAAAGCAAGCAAACGTACACAAACAGACACTGTAGAGGAGAACTTGGTGTCACAGACACCGCACTTTATCTAATGGATCTGAACTTTGTGTGAACCTCACAGTCAAAATACTACAGCACCTGAGCCTGTCCTACACACACACACACACACACACACACTCCCAGATCACAGTTCAGATGCTGTTATTACATTTTCTTTGTGGTGTTTGTTTTCTACGTAACAAACACTTGTGAACGTGTATAAAAAACATAGCTTTCATTTTCTATTTGCAAATAATTCACCAGGGTTATGATTCATGGAAAACATCTATAAATCTGAAGAACCTCTGGCATTTTGGTGTCTGTTTTTCACAGTTGTACTTTACAAGAAAGAGAAATATAAATGTGTTGTTTAGAAAAAGAGCTGATGTAATGAGATAAAGTGTCGGGGATCTTGTATAAAGTTGTTCTGACACTGAGAAGTCCTCTCATTGGTTAATAATCTTGCTTCACACAGTTATGTATCAAACATCAATGTTGGTTTATTTCATTTATTCATTCACTTCTGATTGGTTATGCTGCGTTACATTTTAAAAATACGAAACAGGAAATACTAAATTATTCATCATTATGTTTTCTTTCACAACATTTGAGAACTACCAGTCATAACAAAGTACTAACTAAAATATAACAATATGCTTTTTTTACATAATAAAACTTAATTTCAAGATATTTACATTGTTTCATTTTTTATTCATCAAAGTTTGCACAAAAATATGAATTAACTCAACTGTTTATTTAGCAGTGAATCAGCATATAAAAATGATTTCTGAAGGATCATGTGTCACTGTAGACCTGAGTAATGATGTTTAAAATTCAGCATTACATTTTTGTTTTCAACTATATTAACAGAGAAAACCTATTATTACATTTTAATTTTTTTACTGTATTTTTGATCAAATTAATGCAGTCCTGATAAGCAGAAGAGGGAAAAAATATTGTTCCCAAAAACTTTGATTTTGCTGTGTTTTATACAATATAATGATCGATCAGTCAGCTATTAAAAAAATAAGTTTCCAACAAGTAATTTTGAGTTTTAATAATTCTGTCATCATGATCTGAATGCAATAATTCAATTGGTAACATTTTATTTTAAAGGTCCATTTAGGTGCAACAAACTTCAACAAATTCTAACCCTATAGTCTACTAATGCTCTACTAACATTAAACGTTGAAAAAAATGAATCATTGAGTGAATCGTTTGGGAGTCACTGAGCAAATAAGGTAAAAAATAAGAGCATTTTATAAGTCAATGAAAGTGTTTTTTGAGCTTGCATGCACATCAGCCTGTTGTTTGAGACTCCCAAAATATGAATATTCCATAACCCATAATAGGGGCAATTTAAAGGGACTATCAAAATAAAGTAAAATCATGTACTTTAAAGGAATAATTTTAATTGCAGCATATGACTCACTCCCAAGACTTTCTTCCTTTTTTAAACACAGTGTTTAAACAATTTATCCTGGCTCTTTTTTATCCTGGTAGTTGCCATTCTTTTTTTTTTTTCAAATTATAACCTAAATAACTGACTTCCAGGAATGGCCGTATGTGTGCCGCAAGAGCATGTCTTGACCCATGACTTAATGTATGACGCAGCTTACATCATACGTCATACAACAAGTTAGAAGTCAGAAAAAAGTCGTAACTCAACGCTTTTGCGGATGTACATTGCCGCAGTCAGTTATTTAGGTTATAATTTGAAAAGTACAAATATTTTTGTTACAAAAACTCATCAATCTGCTTCCAAGGATTAGTTTTTCCGGGTTAGTTTTCTGACAAAGTACTTGCGGATATATCCCATTTAAGGAGCATCAAAATCATGGCCACCATCCACCAGCATTATCAAGCTTGGAAGAGCCAGGATAGATTTTTAAAAAAACTCAGACTGTGTTTGTCTGAACAAAGAAAGTACAGCTAGGATGGCTTAGGGGTGAGTTAAAATGCCGTATTTTGAATTTTTGGGTGGACTATAACTTTAATGCCATAACTGAGTCCTTGTGTTTGAATTCTGTCTGTGTGTGTGTGTGTGTGTGTGTGTGCTTTAGGTAATGCGTTTGTAGTGAGCCTGGCTTTCGCCGATCTCCTGGTGGTCTGCTATCCCTACCCTCTGGTCTTGCATGCCATGCTGCACGCGGGCTGGTTGCCGGATGAGATGGAGTGTAAAGTCAGTGGCTTCCTGATGGGAGCGAGCGTCATTGGCTCCATCTTCAACATCACCGCCATCGCCATCAACCGCTACTGTTTCATCTGCCAGGCCAACACCTACGAGAAAATCTATGGCCGCACCGGGACCCTGGTTCTGCTGACGTTAGTCTGGGTTCTCACCGCCATCGCCATTCTTCCGAACCTGGCACTGGGGTCGCTGACGTACGACCCTCGCGTTTACTCGTGCACATTTAGTCAGACGACAAGCGCAGGCTACACCATCGCCGTGGTGACCGTGCACTTCCTGCTTCCTATTGCGGTTGTTACATTCTGCTATCTGAGGATTTGGGTGCTGGTGCTCCGCGTGAGGAGGCGGGTCACAACTGACGTCAGGCCACGCCTCCGTCCGAGTGAGCTGCGCCATTTCTTGACCATGTTTGTCGTCTTTGTGCTGTTCGCTGTGTGCTGGGCGCCGCTGAATCTGATTGGCCTGGCTGTAGCAGTGGACCCGCCCCGCGTAGCGCCCCTGGTCCCTGATTGGCTGTTTGTGGTGAGTTATTTCATGGCATATTTTAACTCCTGCCTGAACGCTGTAGTGTACGGACTGCTCAATCAGAACTTCCGCAGAGAATATCGAAGAATACTTCTGTCGCTTTGTAAGCCACGCCTCTTCCTGCAGGAGACGTCGAGGGGCGGGACTGAGCGCAGCAACAAACAGTCACCAGCCAACAACAATAACGATGATCAGCCCAAAGCGAACACAATTTAACTTATCCACAATACATTCATTGTTAACAGATATCAAAGAAGAGAGAATGCTGCAAAAAGGTTTTAAATCACATCCACTAATGTTTTGAAAATGTCTCACAAAACAATACCTCATTTGTTGGAAAGCATACAATTAAAATAATCTTCAGTTTTAGGAAAATTAATGACATCTCACAAAATATTACAATCACATTCAGTGAATGCATGCTAATGATTGAGAACAGTGCAATAAGTCATTACCAGACAAAAGGTGCAAACTCGAGGAAGACAAAGACTGCAAAACATTTTCATCTTCTCCAATCACACGCCCCTAGAAATGTTTTTTTTTTTTCACTGTTAGTTGGACGCTGTTTTATCCAGCACCCATAAATTCTCACCTAACAGATCTCTCTGTTTCACAAGTGCTTCCTAATGATATGACAATATTACAGAAACGCTCCCCAAATTCTCACACATTTGTGACCTCACAGCACCTTGACATACGTTTTCCCAGCGCTCCAATAGAGTTGGCACTGTAAGTACACTAGACCTTCCCCTTGTGCTATGCAACCAATTAATTTTTAACTCGACGGAGAAAGTGTAAAACTAGGGCTCCCTTAGGTTTGCAGCAAACGTTCCCTAAAACACTGCAGCAACGTTCTTGTTAAACTCCCCTATTGCTATGCAAACTCAACTTGAGAAACTCCCACAGCTGCAATCATGCATACACTGTGGAAATCTTCTGGTAACCTCCCCACAACATTCCTCTACTAGGTCTGCGGATGCCGTCCTATGGGAGTATGCCAAAAAGCTGCAAGAACATGTTCTTATTTCCTCCATAGGTTTAAAAACAAAACATCACACGCTCCCTATGTCTGTGCACCAGCAGAACGCATCCGCACATGCTGCACGTCACGGCATACTTGCATTAAAACTTTTACTGAGCAAAGTTTAGCGCTGAATGCATTAAAAGGTTTCAAAGAATCAAGTGAATTTAAAGTGCTCCTATTATGGATTTTTAAAAAATGACTTTTCGTGCAGTAACACAGCTCTAAGTGAATGAAAACTTCCTGTCAAGTTTATATATGAAAGTGCATCGTGTGTAAAGTCAGTGTATCTTAAAGGAAAAAGTCAACTCTGAATCATTGAAACAAGTTATTTTTAAAATGAATTTTAAGTTGTCGTTAACATTAGCGTATTCCCCGCCCACTTGTTGGTCTTTTTGGGTTGGTCTGAATGAAAATGCAAATTAATTCTTCCCATTAGGTGCCGCTTTTGTAGCGATAAAAGTAGTGGTTTTTCTGGTAACGCAGTACACAAAGCAGCACTTGCACTCTTATCAACCATTGTAGGCGAGACCAATCAGACCAATAACCATGCAAAGGATGAGTTTGGAAAAATGTATTCCTGAACAAATTGTTTGGGAGTTGTGGAGCAAATAAGGTAAAAATAAATGCATAAGACAATAAAAGTGTTTTTGACTTTGAATACATGTCAACCTGTTGTTAGAGACTCCCAAAACATGAACCTTTTGTAACCCACAATGGGGGCACTTTAATAAATAAATAATGAGCATAGGGCTGCATATTTATGTGACACAAATGGACAATTTGTCAGCATCTTTAATTTCGTTACAGGCTGATTTAAAATAGCAATCAGACAAAATAATAAATATACCTACTTTAATATACCAGCATGCCACTGTGTGAATAGACATTTTATACGTGCACACATGAAGGTGCCAGTCAATCAAACCATAATACTAAAGAAGGACCTCATTCCTAATGAAATGCATTTGATAGCTATAATCAGTTCATAGTAATATGATCATTTATATTTAGTTAGAAAGTCAAAACTGCGTAGTCAAATGAAAATGTCCATCTTGTTCATATCAGTTACTTAAATGACATTTTTGTAGCTGCAAACATCTGATCATTTTAAAGTTTCACTTCGCATATAATGTGTTACTTTGCTTAGCCAGTAGGCTATTAGTCAGCCTGTCCGTGATTCAAGCAATAGGCTTTGCGTTCCACTGCACTGCTTCTGAATATATTTTTCAATGTAAACAGACATCTTTTGAGCATGCATGCCCCGTTTTTAAATCATTGTGTTGCGTTCATTCAGCCTCCAACTTTTATCCAGCCATCTGTTAAAATTACCTGTTCCAACTGGTACTGTAAGTTGGCAGGTTTCAAAAAAATCATCATGGAGTGTAGACCTGGGTGAGGTAATAATGAAACAAAAGCTAAATGTAAGAAGTTACTGATTAAATTAAACTCCACAACCTGCACTCATCTTTTAAGAAGCCTACTTTTTGGTTATCCCGGAAAGGATATCACTGAAATATTTTTTGACTTTGAATATTCCACTACAAGATGTACAGTAGACTTCTGTGTGTAGACTGTCAACTGTTTAAGCCTCAAAAATGTAATAACTACAATCTGCCAAAAAAAAGAAAAGCGGATGAGTGAATACACTTAACAGCAAAATATCCCTCGCAATTCAGTTTAACCAACACAGTCTCACGAGCAATTCGTACATATTCGTACAAGGTGCCAAATTTGTGCCAATTCGTACTAATTCGTACG
>JAUCMT010000028.1:17534281-17546705 GCA_032357475.1 Enteromius thamalakanensis
CATATATATATAAAGGGGTACATCTTGTTGTTTAACAACCAATATTACCAATACAAACAAAATGCATGTTTAAGTAAATTGCGTTCAGTCATGACACGCATGCGCGGGCTTATGTTAAACTTGCGTACACTTATGATAAACTTGTGAAATGAAACAAGATAAAAATAAATAAATAAATAAAATCATTCATTTAAAATAACCAAGGACAGCATGTTTTTTTCCTCTAAAATGTTGCTGATGTAAAACATTCCAGGCTGTAGTTCACAAAAAAAGGACACCAGGTGGAGACAAAATTCAACTTTTCACAACGTAAAAGTCATTTCGGTTTTTTTTGTTTGTTTGTTTGCTTTTTGGGGAGTAAGTATAACTATATATAAATATATTAATATTTACATTTATTGAGTGTCTGCGGCACTGAGAATCGTTTTGGAAAACTCATGGATGGATATTGGGTGTTAGCCTTTCATTTGGCCTGTAGACAGACACATCTCTCTCTCTCTCTCTCTCTCGACTCAGAGTATCAAGCTCTTTCGCGCAACTGAGCATCGTTCCTTACCTGAAATCTTTCAGCGACTCTTTTTGGTTCTGCTGTTTAATTTAGATGCATTGTTAAACATCTCGCTGGATGTTCTTATTGTGTAAGTGTGAGAGAAATCAGGAAGAACAGAAAGACCGGAGGAGTTTTACTACAATGAAACGAATATTGATCCTGGTGCTGCTCGCGCTCGGGCTGTCCTGCGTGCGCGCGCACAGAGGTAAGCCAACATCATACACGAACATATCTTCACATAAAAGCAAAATATGATGCCTTTAATATTTTAATCATAACGAATCAGTAGAATGTAGTCTGCGGGAGCTTTTATTCCACGCGCGCTTCTTCTGAATTTCATCCTTTGGCTTCCAGACACTGATCAGAGTTTTAAAAAGTCAGATCACAATTTTTATGAAATAAGGAGTTTTGATTGTTGTCTTTAGATTTAAGACTGATTGTCAGATTTGCAGATGGTCATTGTTGTTTAACACTAACTTACTGATTATGAAACTAGAATTGCATGTGATGCTGCATGTGTGTTTTTGGGGAACAATATTTATTTATTTTTTATATGATTGCATCTTCAGAGTTTAAAAGTAGTGGTTTGCATCTGTCTTATAGGTGTAAGTCTAAAAAATATATATAAAACATGTTTTATTATGCAAAATAATGATAACGATTTGTTTGGTAGGAGTTTTAGTAAATTCTCTCTCTATGTTCTGTATGACAATAATACAGTAAATCAGGCTTTAAGAGGGTTTAATCTAAGAACATGATTGCCTTTGCTTCATGCAAAGCCTTCTAATTAAATATATTAGTTTAGTAGTGTGTCAGCTCACAAAACTGACTGAAGATATTGAGCTTACAATAATTTATCAGCGCTCAGCTTTCCTCTCTTCTGTTTTCATTCGTCTCTTGCCCTATATTGTTGTCCTGCCCTGTCCGGTGATGCATGTTCTTGTCTTTCTCTTTCCGTTATTAGTGTTTATCCATCCTGTGTTTCAACTTAGCTTGTTTATGTATGATTCACTTGACTAGCTGCAGACTCCTCGGGCGGTTTGTCCCTGTCTGTCACAGGAATAAACAAATCTCCCTCCCTCTCCACCTCAGACATGTAGTTTATGTCAAAATGTATTTTGCACAAAGCGGTTAATTCAGCCTGGAATGATATAAAACTTCTGAAAATCACAAACCACAACCCAGTGTATGTTATGAGTGTATTGAATCAGTGTCAGCAGTTGCTGGATTTGCCTTGTGTTTGTAGTTACTGTGACACACTCAGGCACACATCACAATGAGCAGCTGCTGAATTCTCTGGTCAGTCTATCGCGTTACGTTTCCAAGCAACAAAGGGCAATGCATTATTAAGAAGAGAAAGGAACCTATGCAGACCTTGGGTTTTCAAATCAATAATTTTACCGACTTCAGAGTTCAGGTCTGATGCAAGACAAATACAGTATATCCTGCAAATAACTTTCTTTTGCACAATGTTTTAATGTTTTAAAAACTCGATTTTTTTGCACAATCATGTAGTGATTAAACACAATCATTAAATCATCTGGTGCTCAAATAATGTTGATTTTTTTATTTATTAAAAGTACTAACTTAATACACTGTTAAAATAATATTTAGCAAATTCTAACATGAGTATCCATGTGATGTCTAAACTTTCTAGTATTTAAACTATCAGTGAAACAACAGACAGAATCAGATTACAAAATAAAAGACATGACAGCAATGAACAACACAAGGACACCCAAACAAAACCCACAACTTGTGTTACAGTAAGGGTCAAAATGATAAGGATATTAATTAGAGATCATGTTCCATTAAGAAATTTTGTAAATATCCAACTTTAAATATTAAATATTTCAAAAATAATAAATATCAAATATCTTTGATTAGTCATTTGCATTGCTAAGAACTTCATTTAAACAACTTTAAAGGTGATCTTCTAAATATTTCGATATTTTTTGCACCCTCAGGTTTTCAAATAGTTGTATCTCAGCCAAATATACCATTATACACCAATGCAACGTTATTAATGCAGCTTTTACTCAGACAACACTTATGTCTGGTTTTGTGGTGCAGGGTCACATTTGTTATTGTAATAATTTCAAATAATGGTCAACGTTGTCTTTTAAACATCCATATCAATATTTAAAGATGAACTGTGAATGAAACTGTATTAAGCACCATACGATTAAAATTTTTCCAAGTCTCTGTGCCTCATGGTTTGGACTAAATGGTAAAATATTATAATGCTAAAATCCATACATTTACAATAGAGTATCAGTGTTTCACGCTTGAGCCCCTGTAGTTTAGAAAGTACCTCAGGTATCTAATAACCTTTACACTGTTCTTTGAGACAGCAGCATGAACTAGAATCAGTATGAGGATCAGGTTGAACAGACCTCGTTAGGCTCTTGGGTTGTGGACTCTTGGGTTTGGTTTCGCTGAGGCAGCGCTCTACATACATTTGATTAATGTGCCGAGCGTCTCAACCTGTGTGGGTTCTGACAGCCCTCTGATTGATTGTTATCAGTGTATCATATATATTCATTAGTGGAGTGAGTGTGTCGTTATCATCATCATCATCATCACACAAAAGAAGCTACATGTTTCTCCTCTCTCTAATGTGTGTGTTTGTGTGTTTGGCCGCTCATGGGAGGCCCACACCATATGTTCATCACTCATTTCTCCTTTAACTCTGTGCTCATGCAGGCACACCTCTCATGTAGGAGAGGCAGTGTGTGTTTTAGAGTTCAGGAACTCTTACATCAGGACTATGTAAGTGTTACAGGAATATTGCAGAGCGTTCATTCTGTTCCTCTATCCATGGACTGCTGGGATTCTGGACGGGATAGAGAGAAAGAACTATTAATAAAATATTATTTATTTCAAATAATATTATGCCAACAGTAAATTATATTATCCACCCATTCGTTCTTTAAACTGTTTATCATCTGAAGGGGTAAATTAGATTAGATTAGATTAGATTGAACCCCAAAATAAAGTCTCAAAAGTACATATAAGTCTGAATATGTTTCAGTCAGTGTTATTTGATAGTGTTGTCTTAGTATCTTTGCAGTTTATTTTTTAATACACAGGTAAATTGGTTATTTAGTTGTTTTTTAATATTTTTTCTGTTCCATGTTAAAATACTTTAAATGAGAAATTGTACCTTTGCAAATACATTTTTTGCAGTATATTTTAAGTTTGAAAATGTTTTTAATACACTCTCAGAATAAAGGTACAGAAGCTGTCACTGGGGCGGTACCTTTTTACAAAGCACACTTTTCTACCTATTAGGTTCAAATATGTACACTTTATGTACTAATGTGTACCTTTAAGGTACCAAAATAAACCCTTTTAGGTACAAAAATGTACCTTTTGAAAAGGTACCACCCCAGTGACAGCTTTTGTACCTTTATTTCTGAGAGTGTAGCTCTAGTTTTAGTTTTAGTTTTATATACCGCTGGTTTCAGTACATCAGAAGTTATTATATATTGGGGAACATATTGGAGCGATTTAAGATGAATAACCTAATTGAGTTGTTTCTTGTCATATTAGGTTGCAATATTTACACATCATGTAAATTATGCTTTCAAATCAAAACAGCAAAATCTGACAAAAGCAGAGTAGTTTACTTGAGCCATATAAAATGTATATTTATGTTTTATGTTTGGCTTCTTACATCACAATAGATTTCACATTTCACAATAAAACCTGTTTTCTTTTGATGTGATGCATGTGTGTGTGTGTGTGTGTGTGTGTACAGGCATTTGTGGTTTACGAGGACACGTGTATAATGACATGGGTACTACAATGTAAACATGGTTTTTAAGGACACTTCCTGTGTCGCCATAAAACAAAAGGCTTAAAAAACACACTAAACAGTGTTTTATGAATTTCAAAAAAGTGCCCACAGTTTCCTGTAAGGGGTAGGTTTAGGTGTAGGGTCAGTGTAGGACAATAGCACATACAGTTTGCACAGTATAAAAACATTTATGCCTATGGAGAGTCCCTGTAAACCACAGATGCAAGTGTTTGTGTGTGTGTGTGTTCAGAGAGTCTGTCTCGTCTCCAGTAATCTGTGCAGAATGAAGTTCAGCTCAGTTCATTTGCGCAGCGTAATGGAAACACCTGAGAGTTCATAATCACTTAATCAGCCATCTCCACATTATGTGATCAGAGAGATGTAATTTTGGTTGTTACTGACCCTACAGTCTCACAGAAGAGAGCATGCATGATCTTGGAAAAACAAGACAAATGAGGAGGAAATAGTTTGGGAGTGGATCTGGAAATCTCACAACTAACTCTACTCTGGCTTGTTTATTGTTTCTGTGGGTTATGGTATTGAATATTTCATGCACTGGCGGATATCCTCAGTGGGTTTTTTATTTTCTAATACAAATATATACTAAACATCCCTACAGTAAGAATCATTACTTTACATGCAAACTGAATATATAAAGTGTGATTTTCTGCAAAGTTTATGCCTAAAGGGTCATATGATGTTGCAAAAAAAACATTATTTGGTGTAATGCAATGTGTTTATGTATTTTAAGGTGCAAAAACACATTATTTTCCACATACTGTACATTTTTGTTTCTCCTCTAAGCCCCGCCTCTTGAAACAGGTTGATTTGTACAAAGCTCATCATTCTCATAAAAGTGAGGTGTGCTCTGATTGGCCAGCTATCCAGTGCACTGTGATTGTTTGAAAACCTCAAGCATTAGGCGGAAAAAATGTTACGCCCCTTACCATAACGTGATGCTGCGTCACGTCGCTATGACACCAAAACAATAAAACACATTACAAACAAGGCATTTGTGATCAGAGAAACGACAAACAAGCACTACCCTTCACTGCTCAAAACTCATGTATGAATAGTAAGTAGCTTCTTTTAATAAGAAAAGCTCACTATCTTAAAGGTTTTGAGTGGTCAGCAGCTGACTGTTCTTGCATAGGTAGAATTGCCTCTCTTTCTAGTCTCTTTCAGCTTCAGGAATCAGTCCTCCGTAAATGTGCTGAACACACTCCGATATTTGTGTTCAGCTGTTCTGGAGCAGTGTTGGAAACACAACTTAACACTGATTTCTAGTTGTGTCCACAAACAAAGCACTTTGACTTTCACAACGACACACAGCGTCTCCAGAACATGGCGCCTGCAGCAACACTACAGACGGAATCATAGCTCCGCCTTCTTTCTTTGCATAAACATTTGGGTGATGTTTGAAAATAAACCCACTCTGTTACGGAGAAAAGTGGGGCCAGTTTAAATGAGCCATTTTAGGGGGGGGTGGACAAGTCATATCTTTTATCAAGAATATTTCTTTGGTTTTGAAACTTTAGTCTTTGCAACTTTAGAGATCTTGTCTATACACTAACAGCTCGTAACACTCCAAAGAGAAATGAACACTTGAAATCTCATCATGACAACCTTTAAAGTATGACCAAATATATATGCCAGTGGGTTATGAAAAGAACCAGAACTTCAAGCTCAGTTTTTTAGCTCTTTAATTTTTCATTCGTTTTGATTAGTCTCATGTGTTCTTGCTCAACAAATTTTTGACCAGGTTTTCAGAAAACAAGCATTCACATACTTTTTTCTAAAAGTAAATGTATCTTGATTTCAGAATCTAAAAAAAAACTTGAAATATTTCCATAGTGCTGTATTTTTTAGTCTTTGAAGTGTTTTTGTATGCTCCATATACTTTTACATTTTGTGAACATGAATGAATGAATGAATTTCCTTCGTTTTATTCCTTTACTTTGTCTTAAAAAGTTCTTTAAGAAGTATTAAATTTACCTCCATCAAACCTGCAGAAACCCTGTTATTGACAGCATCCAGCAAAGTACTACTCATCCCTTCCCTTACATATAACACAAAAACTATTCATATGCTGAATGAAACTGTCACGCAACTTCAATCATATCTGCATAGACGTGAACAACAACCATTTTCATACCTCACTAAAAATGAATATATTTTATTTATTAATTTCCTGTAGCCTAGTTCTGTCAGTCTCTCTGTGCTCTGGGCTCTTTTCCTTCCATAAGCATTGAGATGAAAGGAACCATTTTGGCTCTAAATGCTGAAGACTGTAAAGGAGCCATTCTGGCTCTGCTCTCTGTATCACAGACACAATGAAGCTGCAGGAGAGCGGTCGTGCTCCTTCAGAGTCCTGCTGCTGTGGAAAATGCTGATCATCATGAGAGCTGTGTTTGGGAGTGAAGCCACGAGCCTCGTTTACTAATACTAACGCTAACGGGAATCATGCTGAGGAAACCCTTCAGCCAGTAATGCCATATTTAATATAGCAGACCTGTATGTTGAAGAAATAAAAGAAAGAGGCAGAATCTCAACTTTCCATCAGAAAATCACTTTTAGGTCGTCTCAGGGTCCACCATTATCGCTTTTAGAGCTTCATTTAATTTGATCCCAATTCTGATTAATTTGGGCCGATTTTAATATAGGCTATAATTAAATTTTTAAAAATATATCAATATTTATGATCTGCCTTGCATTTAAATTCTTTCTCACAGATAATGCTAACTTAAATAATACTTAAATAAATTAATGATAATAATAAAGAAATATAAAAAAATAAAACTACATTAATCTCATCAAATTAAGATATTAGTGCTGTCAAATGATTATTCACAATTAATCGCACCCAAAATAAATAGTTTTTGTTTACATTATATATATATATATATATATATATATATATATATATATATATAATAAAAACAAAGTATATATATTGAAAATATTTACATGTGGGTTTATAGTCATATTTTATACAGAGTATATAATCAGGATTGACTGTTAAAAAAAGTCAACAGTACAATAATAACAGAAAAACACTGCAATATGTTATAACTAGTTCATATTCCAGTCACGTTATATTTTATGGTAAGAACAACTCAATGTGTTTTCTTGTTATCATTTTACTGTCACACCATTTTTTGTTTTTGTTTTTAATGATTACAGTCAGTCCTGATTACATCAAATATGACTTGTTTTGCTATGGGCTTGTAGATTCAGCAGCTGATAAAAAGCCATGTGAGAAATCAATATCAAGCTGATTGAAATAAACATTTAGATTAACTCAGGAAAGAAAACATTTATATTCACTTTTAACATTTATTTAGCTTCATTACATCTGAATGCTTGCTAGAAATACTCTTTTTACAAAACACGAAGGCACTGGGAAGAAGAGAAAGGCGATGAGCGAAAGAGAGCGCATGCATTTGGGTGGGAGATTGGACACTCGGGATGTAGAAAACCCCATAACAGCTGCCAGTGGATTAAAACAGCTTTAAGACAGATTAACACTTTACTTGCTCTGTTGTGTACGTGAGAAAAAGAGAGAAAGAGACTCTTTCGGTGGCTTTTTGATTGACCCGGAATGAAAATCTGTTACTGTGTTGATTTAGATGATTTATAATGGTTTTAATAAATATGTTTTCCTCTTGATAGTGGAGTTTATCAGTCAATGAATGTCATTGTTTTCCATGTCTTTCAAAAAGTAGTACATTTTTAGTGATTTGGCGCCCATTCAATCTCACACTCCCCATTTCCCTCATCTCTCTCTCTGTCCTCCTTTCGTTACCTCCCTCTCCTGTGCTTCTCTCAGCTTTGAGCAGGTTTAGTTGGTCTCTCTGGGACATAAAACAAGTAAATGATATGGCCCTGACCTTTAGAGGGCATGCTTTATTTCTTATAAGAAGAAAAATAGTGGATGTCTAGAGGAAGGTGAGAGCAGATCAGGTGCACACATGTGTTGACCTTTACAAGGTTTAATTCACAAGAGGCCATAAATTAATTACAAATGATTGTGTATTTTCATTTTCTGTCACTGTCTTTTTCCATATCTGGTTAGAAATCAAACAATGTAGTTTGTATATGGTCTTATAGATCAAAAAATGTCTTTGACACATCTTTTATTTTTATTTAAACAACATAGTTCATCATACAACATCAGAATTATTGGCTGCTGTAAGCTGCCAGCTCATTTTAATGGTTGGTTATAAAACGTACTGATTTATGATTCAACTTCAGATGCAGTACATGCTCGGCAGTGTGTATCTGCCTCAATTATAGCCTTCTTTACTGCACATGCATGTCATTTGAACATGAATTTTCTCCAGTGCCTACAGGGTCTTGAGGATTTCAAAAACTGCTGCATTTAAAGACAGATCGACTAAAGAACGATGTGATGCTTGCAACAAACCAAATCTTTCCTTCTTACATTTTCTATATAGAAAGAAAATCCCAGTCAGTTTGATCAAGCACGCTTCAATGGCAGTATAGCAGTGTGAATTGTTTGGCAGTATTCTGAGGATCATGCCTTCCTAAACATTATAGAGGATGTAATTGTGTGTTTAGAAATGCAGAAGAATTTCAAAAAAGATTGAATGGTTTTGAAGTAAATGGAGGATCATCTCTCTCTTTCTTGCAGTGAATAAGTACAAGCCGTGGATCGAGAGCTCATACCATGGTGTCATCACAGAAAACACAGATGTGGTTCTGCTGGATCCTCCTTTAGTGGCTTTGGACAAAGACGCTCCAGTTCCGTACGCTGGTAAGAAAGCAAGAAATGAGCCCTTTATAGGCTACTGGGTTTGTAGTACAGCGCTGCACACATATCTTTCCTATGCGTGTGTGTACTCCATCTGTTCTTTCTGATTATTAGATGCTTTATGCTTTTCCAGATCCCCTGCTGGTTGCCAGATCACACTGCCAATGTATCAGATACTCCAGCTGAACTGTATTTCTCTGATAAACTTAAACTGAGTTACTGCTTAAGGACACACACACACACACACACACACGCACATACAGACTCCTGGCCAGCATTGCCTCTATTTATGTATCTATCTATCTTACAAGAGTAGGTAGTGGAAAAAGCTAAACATATTAATATTTTCAAAGAAATATATAAGAAATATAAAAACTTTATCTGTACAACAGAAAAGACAAAACAAAAGACAAAAATATATATTGCAATAATTTAGCAATAAGCTTAAATAGAAATAAGGGCGGAAATAAAGGACATTCATCATTGTTTTATCCATCCATCACCTGTTCTTCTTTTCTTCCATTCATCGCCTGTTATTCTATTCATCCAGCCATCCTTCCATCCATCCATAGATCACTCATTGTTCTATCCATTCATTCATCCATCCATCTATAACATGTTTTTTTATCCATCCATCTATTCATCCATCGCCTGTTGTTCCATTCATCCATCGCCTGTTGTTTTATTCATCATCCATCCATCATTCATCCATTCATCCATAGCCTGTTGTTTTATTCATCACCCATCATTCATCCATCCATCCATCCATCGCCTGTTGTTCTATTCATGATCCATCATCCATCCATCCATCTATCCATCCACCAATCCATCCATCCATCCATCCATCCATCGCCTGTTGTTCTATTCATGATCCATCATCCATCCATCCATCTATCCATAGCCTGTTGTTCCATTCATCCATCACATGTTGTCCATCATCCATCTATCGCCTGTTGTTCCATCCATCCATCACCTGTTGTTTTATTAATCATCCATCCATCATCCATCCATCGCCTGTTGTTTTACTTATCCATCCATCCATCCATCCATCCATCCATCGCTTGTTGTCCATCATTCATCCATCCATTGCCTGTTGTTTTACTTATCATCCATCCATCCATCCATCCATCGCTTGTTGTCCATCATCCATCCATCAATCCATCATTCATCCACCCATCCATCCATCCATCCATCGCCTGTTCTCCATCATCCATTTATCGCCTGTTGTTCCATCCATCCATCGCCTGTTGTTTTATTCATAATCCATCCATCGCCTGTTGTTCATCATCCATCCATTCATCATTCATCCATCCATCGTCTGTTGTCCATCATTCATCCATCCATCGCCTGTTGTCCATCATCCATCCGTCCATCAATCCATCATTCATCCACCCATCCATCCATCCATCCATCGCCTGTTGTCCATCACCCATCCATCATTCATCCATAGCCTGTTGTTTTATTCATCATCCATCATTCATCCATCCATCCATCCATCCATCTATCCATAGCCTGTTGTTCCATCCATCCATCGCCTGTTGTCCATTATCCATTCATCCATCCATCCATGTTATGTTGTTCTATTCATGATCCATCATCCATCCATTCATAGCCTGTTATTCCATCCATCCATCACCTGTCCGTAAAACTATAATTCAGTTTGATAAACTTAGCTTTAAAGTTAAAAGTTAAAGTTAAATGCAGTCATATATGACTTTCTTTGAATTTGAATGTATTTGATCAGATATGAATTTGAATATCAGTTCTGCATGCTGTTTTCTGCCTCACTTCAATTAAAGTGCTCTTGAGTTCTGAATGGCGCACAGCCCTGCAGTTTCAGACTGGGATCAATATCAACTTCATATCATATAAATTTCAATATCATCAATTATAAAGTGTCTCAAAGCAATTTAACAAGATACAGGTGGAATTCATTTTAAAATAACAATTAGCATAGTTCAAAAAGAAAGTCTTTCTTTTTAGCCCCCCTCCCTCCCTCTTTTTATCCTATTCTTTACTTTTTCCGTCTCTGATGATTTAGTGCCACTGGCGTTTTCATTTTCTCTCCATAAAATACTATCAGATTTAACAATCGCTTCTCTTTCTTATTCCTCCTAAATAAATGAGTTCTTTGGGGAGTGTTAGTGGAGTTTTACTGGCAGAATTCTAGTCAGACAGCTGCTGCTGAAAGAGACCCAACCCTTCAGAAAGACACTGAGATCCCTGATATCAAACACACACACACTTGTGAATTTCTGTGTTTTTTCTCTTTAAATGTTAATCCAAATGAAGCCATATGTATGTACGATTAATCTTTACTTTACATACCACTAACATATTTCAATATTACAGAAAGTAATAGTGCAAAACATCACCCAACACTACACCGAACTGTACGTTTAATCAACTTCCACTTTGATTTATATTAATTTGCATCTATAGTTGCTGCAGACATACAGCCCTAGAGCCAAGATGAAAGCATCATGAGTGCTTGTTGCATGAGAAAATGACCTTGCGTTGGGTTTTCAGAACAGTGTTAGTCTAGACACCAAAATAATACTAATAAGAAAACACACACATTTTACCATTGAAGTGACATCTGTGCATCTCCACTGTTTCCTTATAGTAAAGCTCAGATGTTTTCTTATGTTGTGTTAAAAACGCCACCTGTTCACATCTTCCCCAACATGTGATTTATAGCCACATGTGACCTTTACACAAACATTCCTGACTGTATTCTGACAAGAAAATGAATCACCAGTGTACATAATACGTTCCCTTGAGACAAAAAGGTAGGGGGGAAAGAAAGAAAAAATGAAGGGGTTCTAGGTTAGTCTGATAAAAATACAGAGCAAGAGCGTATTATTCTTCATTTTAAACCACCAAAAACAATAATTAAATAAATGAAATAATTCTGTTGTTACAGGGACAAAAATATATATTTACGTTTGTTAAATATTTTACATTAAAATTGTATAAAAGAGAGTACATTTTCTTAAGTGACCTATCACTGGCATAAACAATGTATTATTGATGAATAATTTAAAATAAATTATGCATATATATTTATAGTGTATCAGGGTTGAGGCCATTCATGAATTGAATAGAGAATGAATGGTAAATTCCAATTCACTTCCTGTAATGGAATTGGAATTGGAACTGCATGCAGCTGACAGGAAATGGAATTGGCATTGAATTGGAATTACAGGAAGTGGAATTCCATTCAGGAAGAATTCCACTGAATTCTGTTTATTGCTGAGCATTTATTTGTCATTGCATTTAAAGACATACATTTGAA